>NW_023612283.1:0-41942 GCF_013339725.1 Rhipicephalus microplus
TAGTTCTTGTTATAAAACCACTGCTTTAGAAAACACCTGGCGTCTTTCGTTAAGCAGCTGGCGTCTAATTTTTGTTTTGCTTTAGAAACATCTGGCGTCTTTCGTTGGTTTATTTCATCAATCAACGGCGTTTTGAACAAAGTTTTTTTATTGTTTAATCAGGCACAGGAGAAATCTCACCAGGCACTATCTTGGAGGTAAACAATGGCTGCTACTGGGAATGAGAGACAGGAGAAGTCAGCTTTTACCACTTCTATTTCTACTAACGTTTCCTACTGGAACATGCCGATAGCTGCTAATGGGGAATGAGAGACAGGAACATTCGGCTTTTCGTCAACGCGTGCGCCGCGAACTTTTTATTGTTCAACAAAGCACAGGAGGAATCTCCCACCGGCACCACCTTGCAGGTCAAAATGTTACACTTGTTACACACTACGACTACGACTACGAGGGACAAATAGGTGCCGCTTTAAGGAGCTTCGCCCCTAGAATATTGTCCATACAGTTCATTACGGTGCAAGGCGAAGATTTGCTGCAGCCGTATACCTATATGACATGAAAATTAATGACTGAAGATGTAAAGTGTTGTGCGATACGTATGACGCGGTATACCTTTCTTCAGAGTGAATTCTGGTGACTTCATGGGTGATTATGTGTGCTTAAGGCAAGAATTGGAAGATGGTACTCTGAGCTTACCAGCAGCAAAAGTAACAATGAAAGGGGCGTTTTGAAATAAAACCCAAGCAGCCGTCTCGGATAGCGTACCACCACAGTTCCCATATTTACTACAAAAGAGAACTGCAAAGGAGTTGTTCACTGAAGGCGTCACACTCGATATGAATCCTATTATGGTTGTCATGAGGTCGATGGCGAAAGCAACTGCCACTTACCAAGAGCCTTCGTCACGCGCTGTCAATGCCCAGGATCAAAAACGCAGTTAATCGAATAATAACGCTGATCTAAGCTCAGACGCGCATGAATCTAGTCACAAGGAAGGTGAACAGGCACCGTTTTAGGGGCGAAGCTCCTTATAGCGGCACCCGTTCGTCCCTCGTAGTCGTAGTAGAAGTGTGTAACCACTCTTACATATTTACCTCCGATTGTGGTGGTGCCGGTGGGAGATTTTTTTTGTGCGTTGTTGAACAATTAAAAACTCGCAGCGTGCGCGTTAACTAAAAGCCTAATTCTCCTGTCTCTCATTTTCCTTAGCAGTAATTGGCATGTACATTGCGCACTATCTGACAAGAAAGGGTTGTATCGTTATACTCGCTGGGCCTAACTTCCTTGGTTTTAGAAAAGTTTAGCGAGCGTTGGGCCGTAGTGCCATGAATACAGTAAACTAGTATATACCATATGAACTCGAGGTGGTTATAGGTGGAAAGTAGACACGAAGCGCAAGGCGTAAGAAAGTGTGCATGTGCCTCCTCTCGTTCAGTCTTTGGAATGTCCGCTGGATGGCGGTGCTTCTATATGGAGAATATATGATGAAAAGATGCGAGATGGTGGTACTTGGAGTGTTGAAGAGGTGGACGAACGGACACACAGACAGATGCATGAACAAACGCACGGATGGCTGCACGGACAGATTGGACGCATGAATGGACGCAGGAGCGGGTTCATGGACGAACGCAGGGATGGACGCACAGATGGACGTGCGGACGCACGAACCGACGCACGCACGGACAGGTGGATGGACGCACGGGTGGCCGTACAGACGCTTGCACGGACGTACGGATAGAGGCCCCACTCTCTATCATTCATTTCTCCCACGAGCTTTGATTGTCAGCTGTTGTCTTCGATCGACAAAACTACTTTGATCGTAGGACAGAAAAGCAATTGAAGGAAAGATGCTGACGAAATGTTGAAAGCAAGGCGTAGGCAATGGATTGTTTTTTTTTAAAGCAATTACATCTTATACTGCGAGTTATGGGGCAAGAAACGCGCGCGCTGGCCAAATCGTTGTCTCATGGGGCAGATTGGTCAGGTCATCTTGTAGTTACCAAGAAAAAAGTGAGACTGCTGAGTGAATATTACTGGCCGGGCTGTTTTAAAGGCGTGGAGTAGCTTGTTCAGTTGCGATGTTTGTCAGTGAACTGGCTGACCACACGAGAAACAAGAGGTGCCTATGGCTGCAGTTCTTATATTCACTGAGCCGTTTTTTAAAGTTATACCAGACATTGTGGGTCCTTCACCGGTGACGAAGTCGGGGTATAAATATGTTTGGACGATGGTGTGCCCTGCAACTAAATTTCTTGAGGCATTGTCGCGGCGTTGTCTTACATTAGCAGAAATAGTTGCGGCTTCTTCTGATCTTTTCTCGCGTGAGTTTTGCGAGCGAAATACAGTTCGATCCAGGCAGTTTCCTCCCAAGGAAGTTAACAACCACCTTTCTTGCCATGTGCGGTATCAAGGTACACCAGACCTCTATTTAACATCCACAAAGCAACAGTGTAGAGAGGGCTCATTCTGCAATAAGGTGGGTATTGCTGGCTTTGTGTTCCGAGCAAAAAGACGAACGGGACACTGAGTTACTATCTATGCTTTTTGCATTAAGTCCGGTAGCAAACGAATCGACAGGTTTTAGTCCAGCAGAGCTTGCGTACGGAAGGGTGCTGCGCTGCCCGTTTAGGCTAGTTTGTGAGAACTGGGAAGATAAGAGTAGCCATCCGACTGTCGTACTTGACGTTTGCAACCTACTGCAGCGCTTGTACGACACACAGGCTCTGTTGGAAGCTAATATGCTTGAAGCGCAGAAAAAAGAAAAAAAAGCCTTACAATACAAAAAACACCTAAGTGCACCAGTTTCACGTGGGACGAAAGGGGCTCATGTTGCACACTTGTAAAGCTAACAAGCTCGAGGTGCACTGGGAAGGCCCCGGGACGATACAGCAGACTCTCACACACAACCTACGTAGATAAACTGCCAGGTCCTTAGAGCAACCTCATGAAGCCCTAAGTACAGAGAGTGCAGGCTGTGAATTCAGTGTTAAATGAACCTGAAAATGTGGCATCTCAGCTTCCTGATATTCCCCGTGACATTACTTATTTTTCTGTGGATAAAATCCTTAATTTGTCAGAAGACAGGGCTGCTCTGAGTGAAAGTCAGCTTGCAGATTCAACAAATTTGATAGAACAGTACAAACAAGGACTTTGAAACGTTCCCAGTTGGACCACTCCGACGACTCATGATATAGAGCTTACAGCTGAAGTTGGCCACCCGGCGTTGCATAGCAGCAGGCGATGCAGAGCTGACTGATGTTCGCCACGCCACGAAAGGATGAGAGAAGCAGTCGATCATATGCTGGCGCCTAAAGTGGCCGAATGAGGCCGAAGGATTCTTCATGTTTTCAATGATAGTTGTAGAAACTAACGGTAAAGAACGGCGGTCGTGTATTGCTTACCGTAAGCTTAACTCGGTGACTGTTTCGAAAGTGTATCTTTTAGCGCACGTAGAAGACTGCTTTGAAAAGGTGAGCAAAGCTAAACTCATCTCTACGCTCGATTCAGTGGGAGGGTTCTGGCTAGGGCCACTAACAGAACAAGTGAGCGAATTGGCTGTTTTCGTGACTTCTTTCGGTACCTTCTGGCCTTTAGTTTTCTCATTTGGTCTTCAAAATGCCCCCTTCGCTTTTTCGAGACTTATAAATAAGGTACTAGCCGAAGCGAAGGCGTTCGCACTACCGTATTATCACCACATCGCAGTTGTCTCGAATACTTGGCCATAGCACGCGAATCATCTGTGGTAGGTTCTAAGTAGGCTTGGTGAGGCTGGCCTAACTTTAAAAGCCTAGAAGTGCAAATATGTCGTTTGAAAGTGAAATACCTAGGTCAGAGTTTGGGTCAAGGGCATCGAACCCCATTTGATTTAAAGATCGTGCCAATCAAGGACTTCTCTCAGCGAGAATTAAAAACGGAGCTCCAACCTTTCTTGAGTATGGTAGGCTACTACCAACACTATATCGATTGTTTCACTTGGGTGGGTAGCCCACTAACAGACGCGCTGAAAAAAAACACGCTCCTAATCACGTAAAATGGGATAAAGAAAAACAAGCTGCGTTTTAATCTTTGAAGGTAGCTCTCACCGCCAAGCCCGTCCTGGCAAGCCCAGACCACTTGAAACCCTTTCTTGTGCAGTGTGATGCAAGAAAAGAAGGGCTGGTTGTAGTTTTGAGTCAGGAGGATAAGCACGGTCTTGAACATCCCATTTTGTACGTAAGCCGAAAGTTGTCCGCTTGCAAACAAGCTTACAGCCCCATAGAAAAAGAATGCGCGAGTATTGTCTGGGCTGTACAAAAACTTTCTTGTTATTTGGCTGCTTCTGAATTCATTTTTGTCACGGATCATCGCTTGCTCGCATCTTCAACAGGCGTCCAACAAGAACGGCAGGTTGTTACGTTGGAGCCTCAGTTTTGAACTGTACTCGTTTTTGGGTAAACATTAAAAAAAAATCGCTGACGCAAATGCACATGCTCTGAGCAGGGCTCTCTCTCCCTCTTCGCTGGTCGACATAGTGGCACTACAGCCTTGATTCAGATTTCATATGTAAGTGTAACTGTAACTGTCGCAGGTCCTCTACAATCAATTTTGTTTCCAATTGGGCAGTTTCCAAAACACTTTGCGTGTTAGTTTGGCCTGGACGAGCTCGGCAGTTGTTTGTGGTGTTCGAGGGGCTGCTTGCTGTTTCACCTATGCCCAGTACTCTTGCCTGGGCTCGTGCACTCAGCGACGCCTGCAGTTTTCTGCCAAGCCTCGCACTCCACGTTTCGGCACATCGGCCAACGAGACCTCGGGACCCTGCACTCGACCCTAAGAGACGCACCCTTCGACTTGGAAATCGAGCGATGCGTCCACATCGCTGGATCCTTCCAGAGGTGGGTCACCAAGTACTTTGACGCTTCTGTGCACCTCGAAACTACCCGTCAGGAGCGCAGCCGGCTGAACTGGTTAAACTCCCCGAAAGTGTGCCTACGTCGACAACTTACATAAAATTTGCGAAACAAAATGACCAGTTCATGTGCAGACGTTTCTTTCCCACCTTGGTGCTCTTCAGTGGGGAGCAAGGTGTAAGAAAATCGGGTGTTGACACTGAGCGGCCAGATATTGTGCGTTCGCGCGAACGCACTCTGCTGTTAGCTGTCAGATGGCACCGAGTCCAACGTTCGCAACGAATCAGTGCTAGTGCATTGCAATTCCTCTGCCTACCTCTGCCTGCCCAACGTTATTGTTCCTAGCAACGTGACTAACAGTCAAAGCGCGAAAAAAATTGGTCATTTCAGATTACAATATAAAGCTTCACCAGGTTTAAGGATTCATTGCCACTAAAACATCTTGTGTAGGCTGTGAACGTCGTCAACACGAATCGATCGGGGATTGCTAAAAGCTAAGTTCCACTCGCTCGCTCTTGTATACTTGTCTGGTCACAGCATTCGTTGATGCAGAGAAAAGCAAATTTAGAAAATCACAGCATATCCACGGACTGAATCATGATGAGTAGTGCCAAGCATCGTAACGTCCATCCAACCGTGATGTGATGTGTCCGTCCGAGCATCTGTCCGTTTGTCTGTCTCTATGTCCGTCCATCTAGTGAACACTTCAAGTACTACCACGTCGCATCTTTTCATCATATATTGATTATGTACAAGTACCGCCATCTAGCGAACGTTACCAAGAACTAAACGAAAGGTGGCTACCTACAACATTTATTGAGGACGCACGACGCATGGCTTAAGAAGCTTCTCCCGGGTATTTGCCCCCTCTGGTTACGAACGGGTATGATCCATTTTATCACACGCATGCAAATTTTGTCATGTGCACGCACATACGCATTTTGTCACGCGCACACGCATTTCGGCAAGTGCGCACGCGCATGCCAATTTCGGCTTACGAGCACGCATGTTTGCATGTGCACGCACACACGAATTTTCACAAGCTTCACCAGCTTTAAAGACTCATTACCACGAAAATATCTCGTGTAGGCTGTGAACATCAACACCGATAGATGGGGGAGTGCTCAAAGCTAAACTCTACTCGCCTGCACTTGTATAATTGTCTTTTTACAGCATTCCTTGATGTGGAGGAAAACGAATTGAAGAATAACGTTAGTCAGCTTGCTAGACCTCCATCAAAATATTTCCTTTTGGGGAAAAATGCAAGAAATCCCACGTTCTTAGATGCAGGTGGATGTGAAGCAGCCCCGGATGATCAAAATTATTCAAGAGCTCTGGACTAGGGCGTCCCTCGCAATCAAATCGTGGTTTCGATATGTAAACTATCAGTAATAATTATCACCCCTCTTTTAAAAGATGACAGTTACTGCACCATAAACGTATTTTATGTGTATCACTGCTTTCATTTACACAGGAGATTGTTGATCAATAGCTGCATTTGTTCCATGTGAACACGATATCACTATTTGAAACGCGCAAGTATTCCATATCAAGCACGCAAGAGCATTGACGTTGTTCCGCTAAATATATAAAAATTCAAACCACGCAAGTATTTCATAAACAGCACACTAAAGCAATGCTAGATTCATGACTAGATTTTACTGCAAGAATTCACATTTTTATGCCAACGATCACTTTCAGATGCCACTTTGAAGAAAAGCAAACGCTCTGCACAAGTCCAATAACAAGAACGCCAGTTCAGTCCGTCCGTCCGTCCGTCCGTCCGTCCGTCCGTCCATCCATCCATCCATCCATCCATCCATCCATCCATCCATCCATCCATCCATCCATCCATCCATCCGTCCGTCCGTCCGTCCATCCGTCCGTCCGTCCGTCCGTCCGTCTGTCCGTCTAGCCGCCTACGACATTTAGCTCTCCTTGCATTTCGAGAATGATATCGATGCCAAACTTGGTATGGCATAACATGAGCGCATGAAAAGCATTTTTGACTAGTCATAATATGAAAATCATTAAATGTATGTCATGAATGTCATAATTTACATTTCATGGTCCTGCAGCTCTTGCGGTGTTTTCGTTTAATTGGCATGTTGCGAAACTAGTATGGTATGGCATGATTGCAAGGCGAACGCAAGTGACAGACCCTAACATGACATGCATGTTATGTAATAAGATGACTACATGCCACGCTCATGAAGCGCTTGCAGCCGTTTCACTAGTGACACATGTACCGAATTTGGTATTGCGGGACGAGGATGGATGACGAAGGTATGATGTACTAAAGCAAACATGATAAACATGAGATGCGTGTCATGTGCGAACATGACTACATGCCAAAGTCAAGGCGCCAATTCATTCCGACGTGACGCGGTGTGCGTGTTCACCGGCGTTCATTTCGTCGCGTCAGGCCAGCGTTGCTACGCCAGGCGCCGGTCCTGCCATGTACTCGCAGGCACGCGCCGCGCTGCGTTGCTGTATGCGCGTTTCAGTGCGTCTGGCGTTCCTTCGTCACGAAAAGAGGTAGATGCAGTGTTGTCTGGGCAACGCATTGGCGCGAAATGCAGCATGTCGCATTTCGCGCTGGTTGACGTCGGTCCACGCTGGTCGCGCCTGGCGTCAGACTATAGAGTGCTCGCGTTTGCTAACATAGCGTCTCTCTGCCCATCGTGCACTTGCGTCAACGGTACATTGCAGTAGCGTTGACACACGTGCACGCTGGCCTTTCATGATGGCAAGCAGGCCTTTTATGATGCGCTCGCAGCCGTTTCGCTAGCTCCACATATACTAAACTTAGTGTCACGTGACGTCAATGGTTGACGAAAGTATATGACTGGTGCAAACATGATAATCCTGACACGCGTGTCATGTAAGAACATGACAACGTACCATGCTCATAGCGTGCTCACAGTCGTTTCGCTAGTTCCACATACAGTAAGTTTGGTACCAAGTGACGTGAATAGATGACGAAGGTAAACGACACATCCCAACATGATAGTCCTGACACGGAAGTCATGTACGGCATCATTTACCTCCACCTCGTAACGTTGTGCTGATTTTAAAGTGACTTATAAACCTTTCTCATTCGTGCTTCGCATATAATCAATTTCCACTGTACGTCGGATCTGCCATTTTTTTTTGTACTTCCATCACATTTTCGGATTACTTCGCCTTTCCCCACCTTGATAAATAAACTATTCATCAATGACCTTTATTCCATGAGTGAGCTCTATGACAAGACTTAAACGTTAGCTTAACAATAATAACCGAAGGTGGATGAAAAGAAACTGACGTGATTGCTTTAAACTTTACGGCATCGTCAATATTAGTGTAAGCTGAATAAACGCACAGTCATTTGATTTCTGCTTGCTCGCATATTTGGTCTTGCTACCACGTGAGCGCCACTGGTTCTTGTGTTTCATTTCACATCTCTACTAAGCCGTTCGATGGGTGAATAATTTTCTTAGGCTCGCTTATACCAGAATGCTCATAATATATTTTACACTGCACACATGAAAGCTTTTTGGTAACATTTTCCCGATTCTAGGCCGAATAACACCTGATTTGGTGTTACCGGTGGTGATATGAAATTAGCGTTCTAAATTTGTGTATAGAGCACACAAATATATGTATGAATAGAAAGAATAGAATAGAAGGAATAGAATTTTCGTTTACAACGAAAATAAACAATGATTTCAAGCTGATAGTTTACTATGAAGAAACACATAAATGACTACGTACGCGACACATCGTATGCCCAAAGTCTAAACGCACCCACCAACATCATTCACCACGACACGTGACCGCTTTCCTAAGACTAACAACAGTGCATGTGCTATTTGAACAACACTATTTTTTTGTTAATTCAGCTGATGGTTCGCCAATTGAGTTGCTTTCATCAATTGCTGCTGCTTCAGTGTTTATTCTTTGTAATATTATTCACATGCGTAGCCAAAGTACCGGTCCTATGAAAGAGTGATCTTATGTGCACTGAGGAGAAAGCCTTTTTTGCCCTTTTCTGACAAGCGGTGCTTTTCGTTCATACTTTTTCTGTAGTTCATCTTTTTGTGCGCTGTACGCAAGATTACATTTGAAGAGAAACCAGGGTCTACTTATACTTCTCGACCTTGCAATTTTATGGGTGGTAATTCACGAAATAGACATAGTGTTGCTAATATTATAACTTTAATATTTTGTGAAGTTGCGCAATATTAAAATATTGTGTAATATTTCTTTAAAAAAGCATGTATGTTATCAGTGCACTCTCAAGCTCTTGCTCGAAAACTTCACAATCTATGGTCCAGTAGGAGGTGCTTGCAAGCTTGCATGTTGCAAGTGATTTCGCCGTGACATTCATCTTACCTTAAGGACTCCAGTGTTTCCGAAGATTGTTTAGTGCGCTTCCAGACACATTTGAGGTAGCCATTCTAAGCAAAGCGGGACGGCTTAGTGCTCTCCCATAGTTGAGTACGAAGTTCTCGAAATCGTTAAACATTTTTTCTAAACACAGTAACGTGGGCGATCAATGTTTGCGGTGTTCCTCGTCCTTTGAGTATCAGAGGCCCACGGGATGGCCTAGTGCTCTCTCATAGTAGAGTATCAAGTACTCTAAATCATTCACCAGTTTTTTCTTAACATATTCGCGACAACATGCTCAAAGCACCGTCCCTTTTCAAGACCCATCACTTTGTCCTCCGAAGGTTGAGTCAAGGTAAGCGTGGGCGTTCTTCAGTTGAGCCAGAACAATGCTGCCTTATATACCGCCATTTGAAACCGTGACAGCAGTGATCCTCTGGCAAGGATTTCGTAACCTGCTCTCACATCTCGTTGGAGTTCTCTTCAGAGCATTTAGTTAACACGTATATGCCAGCCACACACTGTCATTTTTACAGCGTTCAGTGCTTTTTTACAGTGAAAGCTGTTATGAGATCACAACTTGGGTCACGCGCAGTTGTCCACCGCCGCCACCACCGCCACCACCAGTGTCCGTAACCATATCGCGCGAAATTAGAAAAAAAGCACCTAGCACCAAAGACACAGCTGGGGTCGAAACCCGGGTCTGCTGCGTGCCAGCCGAGTATTCTAGCACTGAGTTACGCTGGTGCTTGCGACTTGTTGGCAAATTTTCCTTAGGAAGGCTTGATGTTGGGAAAGTAGTCACGTTAATATGACTTATAGAGCGTTTTAAAACAGCGAAATAACAACTAGTCATCGCGCAATTCAAATGGCGTAATCAGTGGACTAACCAATGCTCCAAACGATTACAAAGCTTGTTCTTGTTCCCCTATTACCTGTGGCGCGTACCCCCTTCAGCCATAATTTCTCGTCGTCTTCAGCCTGCATGAACAATTGGCACGAAATTCCTTGCGAGTGTTTAGCGGTTACCACACTTCTCAGAAGAATGACGATAATTAGCATAGATAGTATAGCGAATGCTGGCCTACTACCCAAAAGTTTATTATTAATGCCCTTGTGGGCATCAAGCACTTGTGCTTGCAGTAGTAACCCAATGAGTTTTGAAAAGGCTCTGGAAGGCCGGTCTTCTAGCTTTCACTGCGACAGTGCTGCGCCTGCCACGCAGCCCTGGCTTTTTTTTTCTCAGTTTTCTACATGATTGCACAACCTGATTAGTCATAAGGGACGTACATGTGAAAGTGCTAAAAGGTGCATTTCTTATGTCTTCAAAGAAGAAAAAAAGATAGACATGCACCAAAGCATAGGGCTCTGCCGATGAACCTAAATAACTGTCTTCTCGAGACAGGGTGACAGTGAAAGTCATTCGCGCTCTACTACTTTTACCGATAAGGTGTCTTCAAAGCTCGACTGTACCTCACGCCGTGGTTTCGTTTATCACTACTTGGAACTTGATGTGTGTTTATCTTTAGTAATTTGAATGTTGTACGCAACCCACATGATAAAAAGATAACATAACTTGTATATGCGGAGGTTTCTGTAAAACGAAGAGAAAAAAAATCTAAATAAAAATGATGGGTCGCGGTTCTGGTTATATCTCAAATATTCGTTCTTTGCTTGAATTCTACAGATGTTAATGGGTCGCTGGCGTGTAATTTGAAACCATCCCAAGAGGCGAGACTCCGTGCGCAAGACATATCAGGTGATGCAAGTAAATATAGAAGCGTTAGAAGTAGCAGCAGGGCGATTTTCTTGCCACCTGCTGAACTTTGCACGCAAAGATTTAGTCTCATTTGCATACGTTTATGCGCTCTGCACTCGTTTCTCGTGTAAAAGCTTGAAAAAGGAACTATAGCAAGCGTAGGACCACGACTTCCCAGTGCAGAGCCACGATAATTTAGGTTAGGAAATAGTTGCCGTACAAAAAAAAAAAGAACAAGAGAGAGAGAGCAAGAAAAGATCCAAATGGCAAATACAGGGGAGCACATTTACCAGTTCTCGAGGTTCTTCTGCACGCTGCTGCATTTTACAACTTTAGGTATCCAACAAACATATTTTCTCAGATACAACACAAGTCTATTGTCTCCGCGGAAATCAGACCCTACCTAAAATAGGAACAAAACCTCTTTTTTTAGCTTTAGTTCACCGTTGTGCGAAAGTACTGGCTGGGAACCGGGCATTATCTCAGTTCTCCACGTGTCGCCACTCTTCGCACACCATCATGGTCATCACTACGAGAGCGCCGCTGCTTGGAGATCTCTGAAAGCGGAGCTTTAATGCGACGGTGTCGGAGATACAAAACGCGAAAGCGAGCGGCAGTTCACGTCGACGCAACTCGGCTAGAAAGTAAAAAAAAATCAGTAAACGAGAAGAAATGTCACGTACCTTTTTTTTTAATCCAGGTTAATTTGCTGAAAAGTTTGTTTTCAACGTGAACAACGCAGCTAGGCTCATTTGGAGTTTTTTTGTTCTTGATATATTTTTTCCATATCTGCCCTACACGCTTGTCTTTGCTTTTTGAAAGCTCCTTTTGCTCTTCGCACCATTGCGAGCGATAAATACCAAAAGCAAGTAAGGGAAGAAGCACGATGGTGAGTTGAGTCGGTTTGTTCTCTGTCATTTAGATTTTTTTGAGCGGCACAATAACGATTACGAGTATATAAGCACATAGTGCTTGTAGTATCTTTCAATAATTTCATTACGAGTAGGTTTGTTGCGCCTTGCTCTGTTAGGCATGCGCGAGGAATCATGTACCTTTTTTTTTTTGCTTAATAGAACATCATTTGTGAGTGTACGCGTTTTTCTATCTACTTCATCTTGTCCAAGTTTCGGTGCGCTTAGAAAAAAAAGAAAAATCGAAGTAAATGTTGTGAAGGCTCACTGCTTTTGTGCACATTCGTAATTACTTTATATTTCTCCGACTAAGTCAACCTTAAAAACAGTCTCAACCTAGATTGAATGACTTTCCGAATGTTTTCACACGACAGTACGAGGTGTATCAAGACTTTACATGCATAAAAGGGGACTTCAGTAAATGGAGTTAGGATTGGGATAATGGATGTAATTTCGATAGTTCAGATGATCACGACGACACGTTGAAAGACTGGACTGCTTGCTCCCTTCCTGGAACTTTGATTTATTTACACACTGACACTTATTTACAAACAAAGGCAGGGGTGGCCACTAAACCGACCGCGCAGTAAGCACTGGCCTGTATTAATATTGTGACGAAGTAAAGGAAGATGACGGACCGAATCAGCTGACTGGCGCGCGAGTGTGCCAATCAGCCATTGTGATTCTGCCCTTCATCTTCCTTTACTTCGTAACAGGCTTATGTTCCTACTTTCGTCGTGTTGTGAAACCCTTCGCCGACGTTGCCAGGCCACTCACAGATTTGCTGAAGAAGGATACCACATTCTCATGGGGCCCTGAGCAGGCTCAAGCGTTCACCGCTCTCATCGGCTGCTTAACTACGCCCCCCATACTTGCCCACTTTAATCCTTCTGCTGCCACAGAAGTTAGCACCGACGCCAGTGGCCACGGTATTAGCGCAGTTCTCGCTCAGCGGCACTACGGCAGACAGTGCGTGATAGCTTACGCCAGTGGCCTGCTTTTTCTCCCTGAGAGGAATTACTCCATCACTCAGAGAAAGTGTTTAGCTTTAGTTTGGGCCGTCACCAAGTTCCGGCCATATTTATATGGTCGCATGTTCACCGTCGTTACGGACCACCACGCCCTCTGCTGGCTGATTTTTTTGAAGGACCCGACTAGATGTCTGGGTTGCTGGGCTTTGAGGCTTCAGGAACTTTCGTTTAGCGTCAGCTACAAGTCTGGCCGTTTGCACAAGGACGCAGACTGTCTTTCTCGACATCCGGTGGACCCTCTTGATCCCGTTGCGACTGACTTGGAGAGCAGCGTGATGGCGTTTACTGATATCAGCGATATGCGCATTGAACAACGACGTGATGAGTCAGTGTGCACTATCATCGACGCCATCCAGTCTGACAGCCATGACGCTGAATCCCGTATGTTCGTGCTGAATGACGGCATCCTCTACCGCCGCAACGCCAGCACTGAAGGCCCTGAGCTTCTGCTTGTCATCCCCCGTCATCTATGGCCTGCCATACTTGAACAACTTCACGACGCACCAGCAGCAATCACCTCGCTGTTTCCCGCACATACGACCGCGTGCGACGTCGGTTCTCCTGGCCAGGACTGTACCGCACCGTGCTCCAATATGTCGCCACTTGCGACCTCTGCCAGCGCCGGGAAAGACCTTCTTTGCTGCCAACTGGACAGCTTCACCCAATCGAAGTCCCCTGTGAACCATTTCATTGCGTGAGATTCGACCTTCTTGGCCCTCTTCCGACGACGACACTAGGAAATAAATGGATCGCCGTCACCACAGATTATGCGACCCGTTACGCGATAACCAAGGTCATGCCAACCACTTCCGCCACTGACGTCGCAGATTTTCTTTTTCATGACGTAATCTTACACCACGGCGCACCCCGACAGCTGCTCACAGACCACGGCCGCTCTTTCTTGTCCAAAGTTGTCGACAACCTCCTTCAATCGTGTGCCACAGCGCATAAGCTATCTGCCGCCTACCACCCACAAACTAATGGTCTAACTGAACGTCTCAACCACACGCTCACAGAGATGCTTTCGATGGACGTCTTCGAAGATCATCATGACTTGACACCACGTTGGCTTATGTGACTTTCGCACAAAACTCATCTCGACATGACACCACGGGATTCTCACCTTTTTATTTTTTCTATGGTCGCGACACCATATTGCCATTTGAAACCACCTTACCTTTCAAGCCATCTGCTGGCGAGTACGCTCGCGAAGCCATTGATCGGGCTCACATGGCTCGTCAAGTGTCCCAGTCTCCTCTCACCAGGTCACAGGATATGCAAAAAGCCCACCGGCATTGTAGTATAACGTTTGCCCCAGGTGACCACATGCTCCTCTGATCACCGTGTCGCCGTGTAGGTCTCTCCGAAAAGCATTTGCTTCGATACGCAGGATCCTACTTAATCTTACGTCAAGTTAGGGACGTTAACTACAAGATAGCGCCATTGCACTCCAATATGTCACCCAGTTCGTCAGTTGTTGACATTGTCCATGTTTCGCGCATGAAACCCTACTTCTGTCACACTTCTTCGGACTCGCGCCGAGACGGCGCTCCAACGCCCGGGGGTCCTGTTACGAAGTAAAGGAAGACGAAGGACAGAATCAGCTGACAGGCGGGCGAGTGTGCCAATGAGCCATTGTGATCCTCGCCTGAGGTTCATCCTCTGTAATTGCCTTTATACAGAAGTCACTGACCCCGTAACAATATCAACGTCGGCGTTACTTGCCAAGCGCTTCGTATACTCCACACATCGACACCAACTTATCGGTGTAGTATCAACCTTGGATAAGAGTTTGCGCTAAGCACGACCTCTGTCCCCGCTTCCAAATCTCGTTCTCGAGCACCAAGCTCCCCTTATCTCATTCTCTTCATGAAATACCTCCTGTCTCATCTCAGACAGCCTCTTGGGATGAACCTCAACTCGATCCTCCACCAATGCAGCAAACACTCCCCTTTCCTTAGAGACGGGTCTGCGCTTCTGCGTTCCCACACTATGATATCCTCCGAGCATTGGCTCAGAATTCCGTCATTTTGTCGACGTACACTGTACAGCTTAAAAGATACTTTCATGCGTCAACAAGCCTGTCTAGACGGCCGGTCGGCTGTCTGGAGTTAGTAGGCACTATTCTACCATCTAACCACACGTATTGTAGCAGCATGGCGCCACATCATCTTGTCAGGAGCGGTGTCGCGACAGCGGCCACTTATTTCTCAGTCTGGCTCACCGTGAGAGCGCTACCACCGTGCGAGTGACTCCCCAGCACAAGGTACGGTGAACAAAGGCTCACGGGTTTTGACGACAAAGACGCGTTCCGAGGAGAACGGCTTAGTCCGTGCTGGGCAGCCTTTTTTCATTAACTTCCCTTTTCATCGGGCGCCGTCTACCGATTGGCCGCCATTCGCTTGCGCCAAACATAACTAATGGTTAATTGAGTCGAAGCCACCGCTAGGTCTTTTACCTGACCCAAGCTACTCGTTGAATTCGCAGTTCCTGTAGAGCGTGCACCACTGCCTCAAGTACTGCATTAAGGTGAAGCACCCCAACCATCACGAGGGAACGAACAGACAATGCGTTTGAAAACCGCATTGTCTGTTCTGAAAATAGTTCACATTGCCTGAAAATCGCTTCACTGCGTCTGAAAATCACGTCTGTTTTGCAAACAAAGGCTGTGCAACGATTGTAGGGACCTTTGTTCGCCCCGAAACTGCAACAGAATTGTTCTAGTGCAAGCCCAACACCAGCCAAGACGTATGATCTTCCTCGCCGGTAGATAAGGGCGTGCGAGAGATTGTCCCCTCCCCTCCTCTCTGCGGGCCAAAGTACGCGTGAGAGATAAGAGCCTCCGGGTGCTCATTGCATCATCTTTCTGACAATGCTAAAAACATGATAACTCCCCCCCCCCCCCGAGTTGCCCTCCAACAGTGGTAAGTGGTAGATATAGATAGCTTGCCATTTGAAAGTTGAAGGAGGTATTTTTCGGTAGCTCAGTGTTTAACGCCTCAGATTCATGACACGGAGGTTCCTTGTTCGGTTCCGCACACCGGAGTCTTTTTTCTGGATTTTTTTGCTGTCTAGCATTTATATATGTAGATACGTTGCATATACGGTGCATGACGCTGACGCCCACGCCGACGCCGGTGGCGAAATCCAGCTGAGAGAGTTCATATATTTTCTATTGCAATAAAAACTAGAAGGAAAAGTACTGCAGCGGGGCGCCAAACCAGCGAACTTACGCACTCCACAGTGCGCGACACTAAGCACTAAACCACAGAGCGACCCTTCTGCAAC
This sequence comes from Rhipicephalus microplus, assembly GCF_013339725.1. Lineage (NCBI taxonomy): Eukaryota > Metazoa > Arthropoda > Arachnida > Ixodida > Ixodidae > Rhipicephalus > Rhipicephalus microplus. Next base: position 16,247 of record NW_023612283.1, read on the forward strand.
ATGTTACCGGAGAACCATTTTTACACACCATGTACCACTGACAGTCCCCAGAGCCAACGAAAATTTCCGCACGTTTTAGTAATCAGTTCCGACATTGCACGACGAACGCACGTTGGGCGGGCGCGCTCCAAAGGCCGTCGTGTCATGCCAACCCGGGCGTCGCCGTGCATGTGCGCGCCGGCTATGAGCTCCTCCACATAGCGTGGTCGGCGTGGCCAAAGTGCGCTAGATGTTCTTTAGCATGGTTGCTCACTTGCGCGCACGATTATCTCGGGATTAGGATGATTTGTACCTCTTGCGCTTCCACCGTAAGTTTGCTTTGAAATTACAGTAGTTGAAGGGAGCACCAATGTTCATTCGATCGCTACCTCGGTCGTGTTTACGAAAGATGCGAGCAGCTCACGCAGCAAGTCAACATTGCGACAGTTGCTTGTACGAATTTGTCCTGTATATGCTCAATTCGTGTGCGTGTTTTGCTTGAGGTACACGCTGTAAATTTGGGCTGCTTGCCGTTCTTTGCGCAACATTGCAATTTGTTACTGCAGCATTCATTCCTTCGCCCTTGTGACGAAACACTGAACAATGAATGCTCAACTACCTCTGAGAGGAAGCGTTTCACCATTGGCTTATAATGATTCTTAAAAAAAGGAACTAACCACGACTTTTGTGCTGAGACCGAGATGCGTGGGAGAGAATGCCGTGGTACTTTCGCCCTGACCTTAGCGTAGGTGAGAGTCTGTTGCACCGACTCCGACATAAACAGGATGCTATCGTGGTCACAGCTCACAATGAACAGAAAACTGCCAGCACCATGCAAAAAAGAGAAAGTTTAGCAGAAATGTGACTGTCATTTTTATGTTACATGTTTTAAAAAGCCTCACCGAAGAGTTCGGTTAAAGTCATTGTAGAAAACCCTCACGACACAATGGCTATCCTGTCCAGCTAATTTGTGTACGTCATACTTGATGTTGGCGCGTGTTTCGGCATTCACTTGAACAGCGGTGTGATACCGATTAAAGGTAAGAGTAGCCACTCCCCATAAATAAGATCAGTTAAACACTGAAAAGGAGTGAAAAACACTTTATATAGCGAAATAATGCGAATAAATTATAATTGCAGAAATAAGAAATTGTCGAAATGCTAAAAAGGCGTTGCTGCCTGAGCGTGCAGCTCACGGCAGTTCCCGCGTATGAAATGCAGATGTTAGAGCAGGCACGCTAAAATACCCAGACAGTGTTTACGTGCGAATGCGCATTGTCTTAAAACAGCTGAGAATAGGTTGCTGTCACTGACACGCGTGTACATCCCGACACAAATGAGCGAAATTTCTCACAGCACACGCACGTGCGAGAAACATACGCAGGTTTCGACAGCCCAACACAGCCTTGTCCGTAGATTTCAGTGAACGTAACACCCGCGGTTCATGGGGAAGCACTAAATTGACGCACAAACACACGTTAATTGTTCTTGCGGAACGGCGCACCACGAAGCGACGTCAGAGCCGAAAGCGCTCACCGTGGTTTTCTCGAGTTCAATAAGCCCTACAAACTATTCGCTGTTGAAATGCATGCATATGCCACAAAAACAGTTCAAGGTTGTGCCAACGGTTAGCAAAAAGCCATTTGGTAGATATATACCCCCGCAAAAAACAGGTGCCTTCATGTGGTGGCGCTGTGGTGCAATGGGTAAGACATCTGCTTCACGTGCATGTGGTCCCGAGTTCAATTCCCAGACAGTGCTTTGCATGTTAATTTCGCAATTATAAGTTGTTGTGATACTAATGGTCTTCCAATAGCCTGTAGTCATAATATCCACCGCATTAGCGGCGAGAAACCGTTCTAAAAAGCTTAAAATAATGCGTTTTTTTTCCGCCACCGCATCAGCACCGGGCCGGCTGCGGAAATGTCACGTCTAATCGCAGGCCGTATCTTGCAAGGAAAACTTTGACCGAAAACCGAGCCACGTAGAAGCGGCGATAATTTGACTTGATTTCCTGCCTGCAGGCAGTATATATATTCTAGCCAGGAATATGCGGCGATTTCACGCCTTGCAGAGCAGGCTAGCGCTCAACATGGGCTCCGTAGCAATACATAACTTGTTCACGCTTTTATTTTGCCGTGACTGGCCGATGCAGCCACGGATATAGAACGAGCAAACTTTTAGAGACAAAGCTCCTTTTAGCGCCACCCGTTCGTCCCCCGTAGTTTGTAACAAGTATAACATTTTGACCACCAAGGTAGTGCCGGTGAGAGACTTCTTCTGTGCGTTGTTGAAAAATAAAAAATAGTGCTCAATGTACATGTCAATGGCTGCTAATGGGGAATGAGAGACAGGAACATTCGGCTTTTAGTTAACGCGCAGGCTGCGATCACCATTAGCAGCCATTGGCATGTACATTGAGCACTATCTGACAAGAAAGGGTTGCTACGTTATACTCGCTGGGTGTAACCTCCTTAGCTTTAGAAAGGTTTAGCGAGCGTTGAGCCGCAGTGCCATGAATACAATGAACTTGTATAGACCATGAATGAACTCGAGGTGGTTAAAAATAGGAAGTAGATACGAAGCGCAAGCCGTAAGAAAGTAAAAGCCGAATTCTCCGCCTCTCATTTCCCATTAGCAGCCATTGGCATGTACATTTAGCACTATCTGACTGAGAAAGTTTTCTACGTCATACTCGCTAGGCGTAACTTCCTTGGTTTTCGAAAGGTTTAGCGAGCGTTGGGCCGCAGTGCCATGAATACAGTGAACTAGTATAAACCATGAACCCGTGGTGGTTAAAGGTGGGAAGTGGACCCGAAGCGCAAGCCGTAAGAAAGTGTGCGTGTGCCACCTCTCGTTTAGTCCTTGGAATGTCCGCTGGATGGCGGTGCTTCTATATGGGGAATATATGATGGAAAGATGCGAGATGGTGGTACTTGGAGTGTTGAATAGATGGGTGAACGGACACATAGACAGATGCATGAATGGACGCATGAACGGACGCAGGGGTGGCGGCATGGACGAACGCAGGGAAGGACGCACGAACAGACGCACGCACGGACGGGCTGATGGACGCATGGACGGTCACACTGACGGACGCATGAACGGACGGAAGCAAGAACGAATGGATGGACCAATTCTTCGCCTCACTCTTCATCATTCACTCCGTGGATATGCTGCCATTTTTTTAATCGACCAGTGTATGCATTTGCTGCTTCCGGAAAGTAATTTTCTTTCATCGAAAAGGCATAGCTTCACCACACTTCTGTCAAAGCTGCTGTCAGCCGATGAGTATTACAAATCACTTTTAATGTTTTATTTTTGCGGTACCAGAAGCGTGAAAAAAACTTTCCAATTTAATCTGCGATAAGCCTGATCAGCCTTCCTTACGGTAATTTGGAGCGATGGCGGTAGATTGTGAAGTGGCGACGAATGAAGCTATATATGGACGCCAGGCACGACCAGCGTCTTTCGGCGTGGCCCGATGACGACCGGTGCGAAATGCGACATGCTGCATTTCTCGCCAATGCGTTACCCAGACAACACTGCGTCTCCCTCTTTTCGTGAAGGAGGGCCACCGGACGCGCCGAAACGCGCATGCGTCATTGCAGCGCAACGCACGCCTGCGAGCATATGGTCGCCTCGCGTCGCAACGCCGGCGTGGCGCGTCGAAATGAACGCTGGCGAGGACGCGCACTGCGTCACGTCAAAATGTATTGGCGCCTTGACTGTGGCAGGAGGATACGCAGCTCTCGTCGTAGCAAGTTGACGCGCGTCGTGTCGGCTCCGGTTTCAACAAATGTTTTGCAGTGGAAGTCACCTAGAAGCCCACAAGACTTTGGTACCCGCGTATTCAGCTTGTCATCAGGAATCGCCCGGCCCCAAGTTCCAGGTAGGGACTTGAATTTTGACACCTTTACCAACGCATTTTTGTCAACCACGCTGGTGAAAGAGATAGGCCTAACGCCTGCCAAGCCACCGGCAGCGCTGTTGCCAGAGACGCTGCTGCCTAGGCCGGCCTAGCTCTGCGGGCACTAAGAAACGCCGGTCGGCGCGGTTGACGCGTCCGACTTTTTGAGAAGAAATGAAGGTCGCTGTGGAGGAAGAACCCATTTCTCGTGAAGAATTCGAAGAAAGTACAGGATGGAGCACCGTAGGATCAAAGAAGCCGACCCGCGGGCAATCACTAGAACCCGGTGCGGATTCTCAACGAAGGAATAACAGCAGGAAACGGCGTGAGCAATGCCTGAGTCAAATAACAAGATTAAGCCGGATGTCTCCACTGCCCCGAGGTGACTACAAGAGCATCATCCGACCTAAAGGCGGCCTTCGACTCACCGATCATGGAGCTGCCCGACTGGCGACTAGCATTTACCACGCCGCTGAAATTCCGAGAGACGCCCAAGATGAGGACACAATATACCCAAATTTCTAGCAAAATATCATCGTTGTGAGCACACCCATCGAGGCGCATGATGATAGATACCAGAAAATCTCTCGCATTCTGGTCGGCAACAAGACGTACGATACCAGCGCATATGAAGCAGCACCAGACGGTACGTCAAAAGGCGTGATACGTGATATCCCGTTGGAAGATACTGCCCGAGATATTACAGCTAATGTGATTACAACAAAGAACCCTACAGCAATCGCTGCAAAACGCCTCAGCAACACAACGACGGTGATCGTACTGTTTGGTGGTCTTCGCGTGCCAACATACGTTCGATACGGTGGGGCAATCTTGAAGTGCTCCCTGTACCGCAAACAGATAGAGACGTGTTACCAATGCGGTCGCCTAGGACACCGCGCAGATGTATGCTCGAACCCGAAAAACCACGTGTGCCGTGGCTGTGCTACGACCAACCCCCGCAAGATCACCGATGCCAGCCCACTTGTCAACTATGCGGCGGCGACCACCAGACAGCCGAGAAGGCGTGTAGGGCACGTTACAAGACGCCGTACCTGGTGAAACGCCGGCGATGGGAGCGACAACAACAACAATATGAAGACTACCCGACGAAGCCAACGCCTGTCGACAACAGCCTCGGGCAGCGGGACACTACCCCTACCCGGAAGCCCGGAAAGAAAGCCTGGTCGAGATCTCGGTCGTGGCCTCGGTCGCGGTCTCGTCCCCGGCCCTGCTCCCGGCCCCGCTCCCGGCCCCACTCCCGGCGCCGCTCCCGGTCACAGTGAACATCTCGGAGCCGTACACCTGGACCTGGCGCTACCTTCAAGGTGGGCTGGGTAGATGTAGTCAAGGGGGCGCGCTCTGGGTCGGAGGAGGCCGCTTCTCAAGGCAAACTTGATAAATTAGAGGCTGAAATAGCACAGCTAAAGCAGATGTTAGCACAATGTAACGAGAAAATGACAGCTTTAGGAGAGGAAAACAGGACCCTCAAGGAGGAGTTACACCACTATAAAAAAACAAAACATGCTCCACCAGTAGTACCACCGCTCTCAGCTGTTACACCCAGTGAAAAAATGGAGGAAGGTACAACACCACCACCTCCCAAGCGCAGAGCCGAAACCCAGGCCAATGAATACAAACCCGCATGCGTGACGCCCGAGAATAAAGTCCTGAAGGAAGTTCAGCAATCAGTCAAAGAATTAAATGAGTGCATGAGCAACGCATCCCGACTGATCTCAGCCCTTATTGACCGCGTAGAGACTGTAGCTAAATTTACCCAGCAACAAAACGAACACCTACAACAGCGACTCATCGCTGTGGAGGCTGGAATCACCCCTCTGCCACCTAGCGGACTGGACCCCACAGCGAATGTAGAGCAACCTTCCTCGTCGGCATTCAGTGTGATACAGCCGGCGACATTCCTACCCCCTGCATCTCATCATAGCTAGAAATCATGCCTACACAATTTGGCAATGAAATTGTAGAAGCTACGCGAATAAGCAAGCAAATCTTCACCAATACCTTAAGGGGAAAGTTAAGCCCGATATCATTTTATTGCAGTAGACACATTGTCTCGCTAAATTGGCAGGCTACCGCTTGATCGGACATGCCAACGGGGAGACGACTGTTCTTACCACCCTAGTTAGACGAAACCTTACGTTCACGCAACACGACACGGAAATTACCAATATAGACAATATATTTATTGAACTCGTTCCGCAACGCAAGACACAGGAAAGTCTTTTTATACTAAACATATACAGACACCCTAAACAAAAGAAGCATAGATTTCTCACACACTTTAAACGCGCCCTCAACATCGCTGGCCAAAATCCCATCTTAATAGCGGGGGACTTCAATGCACCACACACTGCCTGGGGATACTCTTATGTGTTTCCTAAAGGTAGGGCCCTCTGGTTTGACTCGCAGCAAGAGGGATTAACTCTCATCACCAACCCTAGCACACCCATACGTGTGGGCACTAGCTCCAGTAAAGAAACAACGCCTGATTTGACGTTCACTAGAAACACATCAGCAGCCACCTGGAAAAATACCCGAGAGGACCTGGGTAGCGACCACTACATCATCGAGGTACATGTTCAAGATGGCCCACGTAAACCCACGGGAAAAGAGCTAAAGTTGGTAGACTGGACCCAGTTCCGCAAATCACGTGAGAACCAGATCCAACCCATCAGCGACATAGAAGACTGGATACACACGCTTAAACAGGATATTATTAATGCCACCCGAATCGTACCTCCCGAGGCACACCTCGAAGAGATCGATAGCCGGCTCCTCCACATGTGGGAGGCAAAGCAATCGCTCCAAAAGAGGTGAAGACACAGAAACACAACAGAAACCTCAGGAAACGCATAGCACTCCTCAACACAGAGATAGAGATGTATGAAACACAGCTAAGCCGGCAACACTGGGATGAAACCTGCGATGCGATGGACAGGCAGCTAAGTCTTAGTAAAACTTGGCATTTTCTACAGTTCCTGCTCGACCCAGAAGACAACAAAACCGCCCAACGACAAACCTTCAACAAACTAATACATGCTTACAAGGGCACCGACGAGGAGTTTCTTAGGGGGGTAGAGCTCAAATATATCTCTCAGGCTCCTACTCAGCAGCATCCAAATTATACGGGCCAGATCAACACTACTCTAGACGAAGAATTCACCGAAGCGGATATCCATGCCGCCCTACAAAAACTTAACACCAAATCTGCACCAGGTCCGGATAACATCACGAATAAGATGATACGCTATTTGGACGATGAGTCGATCACGGATATCACAGACTATATTAATAACTGCTGGAACACCGGAATCTTGTCCCCGCATTGGAAAACGGCCAAGGTGATTCTGATTCCGAAACCAGGCAAACCACTGAATACTGACAATCTTAGGCCCATCTCCTTAACATCCTGCATAGGCAAATTGATGGAACACGCTTTCATGGCTAGACTGACAAATTACCTCGAAGAGAATGATTTTTCCCCCACACCATGATTGGCTTCTGCAGGCATCCTTCAACGCAGGATGCCATGTTGCAGCTTAAGCATCACATCATAGACAGTACGGGACGCTCCACTAAGGGCATACTTGGTCTTCATCTGAAGAAGGCTTTTGACTCTGTCACGCATAGCACCATTCTAAATCAGGTCAATACCCTAAACTTGGGGCTTCGCTCGTACAACTATATTAGGGCATTTCTTACTGGCAGAACGGCCACGATCACTGTGGGAGCACTCAGGTCGTCCTAAATAACCACAGGAAGTGCGGGCACCCCGCAGGGTTCTGTGATATCTCCCATGTTGTTTAACCTCACCCTCATTGGTCTTCCTTCGAAACTTCAAACCATCCAAGGACTTCACACCATTTACGCCGACGACATCACCCTCTGGGTGTGCGACGGCAGTGACGGTTCCATTGAACAGAGATTACAGGAGGGCATTGACACAGTCGAACGGTATTTACAAGAAACTGGACTATCCTGCTCGGCGGAGAAATCTGAGCTACTGCTATATCGCCCTACAATTAGAGGTCGGCCACCCAAACAACATTCCCAAGCGCAGGCACACGCTGATATAAAACTCACTACAAGCGATGGTCACGCCATACCAACCGTGGACAAAACCAGAGTGCTAGGTTTGATCATAGAAAGTAAGGGTACCAACGGAGAGACAGTTCGCAACATTGAAGCCAGAGTGTCTAACACGATGCACCTCATTAAGCGCATTTCCAATAAACACAAATGCATGAAAGAGGCCAGCATCATCCGTTTGATCCAAGCGTTTGTTCTAACTCACATCACCTATACGGCGGCGTACCACGGATGGTTCACCGCGGAAAAGTCAAAACTCAACAGCCTAATTAGGAAAATTTACAAACAAGCGCTGGGTTTGCCTCAAAACACCAGCACCAAACTACTCCTTCAACTTGGTTTACACAATATCCTTGAGGAACTAATTGAGGCGCAACAAATCTCCCAATTCGAGCGTTTAGCCAAGACTAAGCCAGGCCGCTAGATTATATGTAATCTTGGTATTACTTACCACACTCAACAAGGAGACAAACACGACATACCACGCACTATCCGTGCTAAGCTAACAGTACCACCCATACCAAGAAACATGCACCCTGAACACAACAAGGGCAGACGTGTCAGTAGAGCCAGGACCATGTCAAAGATGTTTGGGCGCAACCATGAGGCAGTCTTTGTCGACGCAGCACGCTACCAGGAACGTCACCACTTCGTGGCTGCTGTCGTAGACCACACACAACAATGCAAAAGCAGCGCGTCAATCATCACACGGAACGTAGAAATGGCATAGGAAGTGGCTATCGCGATGGCCATAGCCCACACTAACGCCTCATGCGTAATCAGCGATTCGCAGACAGCCGTTCGAAACTACGCCAGCGGCAGAATCTCCCCCGAGACATTGCGGACTCTTAATACAGGCGAAATTCACGAGGCGGACAAATACGTACACATCTTGTGGTTCCCTAACCACACACCACTATGTAACGCGGAGGCCAATCCGAATGAAGTGGCGCACAACGTGGCTCGAGGTCTTACGTTCCGAGTCACGTCAGACGAAGCGGCCACCCAAACGGACCTTTCCGCTCCGGTGTGGAAATGGGACGATCGGCTCACTAAATTTAATGACATAATTCAACACTATCGACTGCAAAGGCGGGAGTACCCTCCGCCTCACTCCAAGCGAAATCGGGCCCAGTCCGTTCAGTGGCGACAGCTACAAACACGCACATACACGAACCCTGTCATCATGCACCACATATATCCTGACGTCTATAGTTCTAATCTATGCCAGTACTGTACCACCAGAGCCACTCTCGACCATATCCTATGGAAATGTCCAGCATTAGTCGGAAATTCTGGGGTCGCGGCCTCCAAGGAAGACCTTTGGGCGCGTTGGCAGTCTGCGCTGCTCAGTTCGGGCCTGACAAACAACTTTGGGCACTCCAGCAGGCCGAGGAAGCTGCCAGGAGACACGGTCTCTCCGTTGGCCCCTAGGTGGGAGCCCATCGCAGCAATCTGCCGGAAATTAATAAAGTCTATATCTCTCTTGACTGTGACATGCAGTCATGCTCCCACGTGACACACATCTTATGATTATCATGTTTGTCATATACCAGTGATATACCTTCGTCATCCATTGACGTCACGTAATAGTGAATTTGGCCTGTGTGAAGCTAGCGAAACGGCCATGAGCACATCATGAGTGTGGCATGTACTCATGTTGTTACATGACGCACATCTCATGATTATCATGTTTGTATGTGTCATTTACCTATGTCGTCCGTTCGCGTCGCGTAATACCGAGTTTGGTACATGTGAAGCTAGCGAAACGGCGCGAGTGCATCATGAGCGTAGCATGCAGTCAAGTTGTTATATGACACGCATCTCATGTTTATAATGTTGGCACCAGTATCATATCTTCGTCGTCCATTCACGTCCCGTAATTCCAAATTTGGTATAAGTGAAGCTAGTGAAACAGCCACCGGCGCATCATTACCGTGGCACATAGTCCTGTTGTTACACGACACGCATCTATCGATGATCACGTTTGCACCAGTCCCATACTTTCATCACCCATTCACGTACCGTAATACCGAATCTGGTATATGTGACGCTAGAAAAACAGCCGCGAGCGCATCATGAGGATGGCATGTAATTATGCTTTTACACGACACGCATGCCATGATTTTCATGTTAAGGTCTGTCGCTTGTGTTCGCCATGCAATCATGTCATGCCATACCAGTTTTGCAACATGCGATCGTAACGAAACCACCGCAAGAACTGCAGGCCTAATAAATGTAAATTATGACATTCATAACATACACGTCATGATTTTCATGTTATGACTAGTCAAATATGTTCTTCATACAGACATGTTATGTCATAACAAGTTTATTATCGATACCTATATAGAAATGTGCAGAAGAGCTAAAGGTCATAGACGGCTAGATAGATAAATAGATAGATAGATAAGCTCAAAATCGCCAAAGCTCGCAAAGAAATACGTCGCATTTAGGAGTGATAGGCTGCCTATAGCAACTAGAAATTTGAAGCGCTCGCTTCAAATTAGAGATGGCATGACGACTACAATAAAGTGCAGCGCTTTTTCAAAGACCAGTAGTCATGAGATAAGCTTTCGTTGGTGGTGTGGCTACCAATATCTCAACAGGAGGGTTGTCGCTTCACAAATGAGAAAGATTAGCGAGGCTTGCTTCTTGGCATCCTCGGCCTTCGACCTTGTAGCACGGGGATTCTCCTCTTCTCTGTCCTCTCTTTCATTAAAGCAAGGAACGCTACACATTGGAAATGTGCATTGCTGAGTGGACGGTAGTACACATGCAATGGCCACCGTTCTGTTACACGAGCCATAGTGACAGAAAAAAAAGTACAGCAGTGCGCTTGTTTCGTTCTGTTGTTACTGTGCAGTTTTACGGTGGCTAACCCAACCAGGCAAAGTTCCAGTGCAATCAGTCGGAGCGCTGACGTCTGTAAGCCGTTGAAAAATGACGAGTTCTCGATGAACCTTATGTGTTAGCACGTGACAATTTTTATGATGTACGCATTTCACGTTTACAAGAAGAACTGTTTTAGTCTTGAGAGAAAAAAACCATATAAATGTATACTCTAATGAAATTATTGCGGTTAGATGTAATGTTACGCGTTCTATGAGAGCAGTGTTTGGATACGATCTACAGTATAGAACTGTCCTACTGTCTTTGAAAAGAATGCTGTAGCAGTTGCTGTAGGTCTGAAAGTAAGCTGTCGTCATTCCTTCTCAGTGCATGATACAATGACGTTATCTTTCAGTTCGCAGAAACAAAAAAAGTACGTACTTGAAAAAGAAAAAAAAATGTGTTGGACTTTTTACAGTTGACATGCTGAAGTATGTTGTAAAAAACCGTTTAAGATTGAAGGCGTACCGCAACGTTCAGTACGTTCTCTTTGCGCTGGCCTCTCTACGAAAATGTGCTTTTGAGTTCATGCTATCAATTTTCTGAGTGGACGTTCAACATAATGTCACCCACAAACTTGCGAGGAGGGCGCTAAAAGTAACACCCAGGTTTGACTAAGCTGAACTACGAATTCTTGGCTCAGATCCAATTTCAAGTATAATACTGACAAATGCGTGGTCATGCGTCTCTCATAATCATATGGGGGTTTTGGGACGTTAAACCCCACTAATAAGTCAAATCAAATGCGTGGCCGCAATGTTAAGCTCTTCTTATGTTTACACACGTGTTGAAATCCGAGCACATGTCATTATAGACACAAGAACGTGCGTCAACCTGGCTACGCAAACATAGAACTGAAAACGAAACATATTCTTCGTCGTTATGTTTAGCCGCCGCAAATTGACCGCACGTGTGCCATTGTTGTGAAATAAAATGGCGTAACATTGCTTTCGGCATACAAAAAATGTCATCTGTTTTGTGAAACCAAGCCTTCATAGACGCCTAAACGCTGGGCATAGACGTCATACTACGTATAATCAGTTTTATGCGATACCTGTTTACGATTTTTTTTGTCCGAGAAGATACATCTGCTCACAAGTGTGGAAGAGAGCGAAAAACTGAAGGGGTCAAATACTTCAGAAAGGAGAGATGAAAAACCCTTGAACACGGGTGTCGATTGATCGATATGTGGGGTTTAACGTCCCAAAACCACCATATGATTATGAGAGACGCCGCATTGGAGGGCTCCGGAAATTTTGACCACCTGGGGTTCTTTAACGTGCACCCAAATCTGAGCACACGGGCCTACAACATTTCCGCCTCCATCGGAAATGCAGCCGCCGCAGCCGGGATTTGAACACGCGACCTGCGGGTCAGCAGCCGAGTACCTTTGAACACGGGTGTCACTAAAGCTGAAATTTAAACAAGTGTCTTATTCAAGGCATCAGATGTATCCCTTAGCGCGTGTGTGTGTGTGTGTGTGTGTGTTACGTCTACTCCCTATCAATCAATAAATGCAGTAGAGGAGGAGAAGGCAAGTGCAAAAATAAAGGGGTGGGTGTAGTACAGAAAGAAGGAAAGAACAGGATGCCAACTCTCTTGCCCTCTCCTGCTCTTCTACTTTCATTGGGCGAATGTGTACAGACCTACACACACAGATGTGCTAAGACATAGACATATGCTGCTATGACGTATGACACTCGTCGAAACGTCAGCTACAGTGACACCCCCCTCCCTTGTGTTCATGGACGAACGTAGGAAAAACCGTGGGAAAGTGGCAAAGAAAGCTCCACATTTATGAAAACTTGCCAGCATATCCGTTGTTTTGTCATTGAGGTTAACGCAGTAGCTGTGAATATCGTACCTTCGAAACGTAAGCACTTTTTGCAGCAGTTTCCAGTCTTGGAAGCTGTTGTGGACTGGCCATGTGGACTCTTCTGTCTGTAACGCCTGGCTGTTGACAGAAGTCTTGACAGACGTAGTTTCTGACAGGGCGGGACGAAGTGGTCCCTATCTCGATGCCGCCGGTGGCGCGGCAACGTGGCATTGCTCGGGTGGCTAGTGAGAGTTGTGGCGCGGCGTTCAGGTGGTAGCCCCGTTGCTGGACGCGATCGGCTGTTCAGGGCATTGCATCAGGGCTGCCGGAGGGAACCCAATTTGGTCATTCAAGGCACTAGCAGCAACCGGAGACCTTTTGCTGATCCTGCTGCCACGGTACGCGTGAATGTAAACGAGAAATTATGTCACCGCCGAGGCCGCCAGCCTCCGATGGAAGAAAATAGTCCCTGAAGCGGCCCTGCAACTCTTTGCGCAGTAGCTTCATTAAATGAGTTCACAACCTGACGAATAAAGTGCCGCAAAAGCTTTTCTTAGAATGCGTCAAGTGTGAGCGCAGATACAAGGCTTTGTCACGCGCTCTAAGCACTTCGTTCTCAGCAAGCGCGTCGAAAGCTACTCAGGAGGGGGAGAAAGGGATGGCAAGGGGACCAGAAACTACGTCTGGTCGTCAGCGCACGACATAATCTTGAGCAATAATACAAAAAAGACGGGCTAGTTTCGGTATTAAACCTCGAGCACTTTACTTTTTTTATTACGATGCGTGGCTTACCGTCAGTGCTGAAGGTAAACCGACGCACGTATTACATTCAGCGGCTTACCTTTGGCCACTTATCGTTTCCAAAGCGGAATATGCATCAAAGTTCGCCTTCAGCAACAGGAACGCTCATTATAAGAGTTAAAACTGCACTCCCTTGCCTCTTATTGTGACGTATGCGGCTGCGTACCCTTCTTCAACGTCACAATGATACTGTCGCATCATAAAAAAGTTAGCAAGAGAAGTGATTGAAGCCTTTCCTATCCGAAGGAAAAACGATGAGTGTGTCGGCACGCCGTGAATTGCGCCTAGCGACGCAGAATTTAGCTATCTTTACTGAACCTGCAACAGATTATATCTATCTATATATATATTTTCCCTTGCTGATGACGTGTTTTGATGTAGTGCTCTTTGACTTTTTTTCGCATTTTCTGTCAAGTTGCACTTCACCTATATATCAGCTGTTCTTTACCAAATAAATGTTAGTTGCGAGTCAGCATCTTTCTGTGTCTTTTTACTTCTTCGTCGTCTCGTGTGCGCTGTTCAAACAAGATGAGCTCCCAATGGCGGTCGTGATGAGACTGAAGTCGGTGCGGGCAGAAAACGCGTGGGCGCCGCGCCATTGTGACAGTGAAATTGGCTTCGCAGCGTGAAATTGAACATTTGACGTCACTTTGAACCACGTGACAGCGTTCACCGGATAGCGGAGGAAGGAAAAGGTATGTGCAACTCTGCCACCTAAATGTAGCATACACAGTAACTCTATAGATGAGACCACCCCACCTACTGATGTGGTTTGAGTAAAAAGGGTTTATAATTAAGCCCTTCTCCTTTTACGGTTGGTGTTTGTTACGCGCGCCCACTAGACTTACCCAGTGAGGAAAACTATGAAGCCTGGCGAAATAATCGATGCCTGCCATACCAGCTTTTCTTCATGTTTGGTTGCACCACATTTTTCGAATGTTTCAGCTAACATAAAACAACTTGAGTTTTGATTTCTTATATAGCTCTAGCACCAGAAATGACTGAGATTTATGACTTATTGAAAACATTTTGTTTGAGGCATTGGGTTGTCAAGTTAGTAAACACAAGTAGACACAAGACATGGTATGCACCTGCTAATGTGCAATAGTTGTTGTTATTTACCGTCTAAAAGAGAAAAAAAACCAGTGTCTACGGAAAAGAGTGGCAGGAAAATTACCCTAATTCAGTGCTGCCTTGTAGCTCCCTTAATAAAGACAAAAGAATTTTCTCTTCATAGAATCTTAGAAAGCGGCCTGTTACTCCATCAAATAGTAGTTCAAAGTATCAGTATCAGCTTGTATAGTTATGTCGCTTCGTCAGCAATGCGTGATCTAGTACTGCCGTAAACTGCTGAATTCACCCAATAATGATTCGGCAACTTTTTGTCAAAGCTAAAATAACCTTCGTGAGGAAACTAACCTTAATGCAGTCTACAGAACCGGCAATCATAATGGTTCTGCTTTGAAAAAAAAAGATATTCACGTGCAAACTTTTATATATTGCCCTTTTTTATTGACGCATAAATACAATTTAACTATTTATGATTATTACCTCTTTCATAGGCACCTTGAATAGCACCTCGTCAAAAGACACAGTAAATGTCACTTTGAACAGTCTCGCCGTACTCGCAGTACAACGAAGGCTTGTACAATGAAAATGCCTTGTGTTGCTCAGGATATTTTCATTACTATTAGGTGACGCTTGCAGCCAGGCATTAACACCAGATGTCATTGGAAAGCAGAGATTACAAGCTTTCTGAATTGAGGAGATTTAAATTTATTCGTCCAGCGCAGCGTGCACAGTGCCTCCGGAAACAATGTGACAAATGCGGAGTGGTTGTTTCCAGTATGAGACGGCCTCCCTAATACCAGGCCATGCATCCATGGTTTCCCAATGTGAACTTCCCAGCTGCTTCTTTTATCATTGGTATACCACAAATGCGTGCTACTAATGATGAAAAAGTTGGGAAGCTGCATAACTGATAAGAATAGGAAACCAGTTCTGCTAGGTTAACTTCCCTGCCTCATTAATTTATCTCTCTCTCTCTCTCATTTTACTATTTTGTGTTGGTGGATTGAAGCCATCTGCTCGACACCACCAAATGTGATAGCACGAGTCGCGAAAATAAGAAAAATTCATATTTCGAGAAAACTGAAACGTGAACTCGCGTTTTCATGATAGCATGATGGAACTTTCACTACGTGTTTGTATAGTGGCTGACGAACGGTGGAAATAACATGAAAGGAGCCACACTGATTCCACCCGCAAACAGCGTTCCAGAGACGAAAACTACCTGCAATAAAATTGAACGAATAATTTGGGAGGGCGCATTGCGCATTTCGAAAAAAAAATTGTACATAAAAAAAGAAAAAAAGAACAAATGAAGTAATTATTGAAAGAAAAAAAGAAATGAAAAAGATAAAAAAAGAAAAAGAAAGAAAGAAAGAAAGGAAGAAAGCGAGAAATGTAAGGCATGTACACGAGCTTTCCTTGTTCCCTTTTTCTGACAAAGGATGGGCTCATGCCTTATTTTAAAGTTTGACGTCAATCAGTGTGTTTAGGACTGCGTTTACATATGCAGCTTTCATAAACACCGTAGGATGAGCTTCTAGCGGCCATTGCAGGAAGCTCTCGCACTTTCAATAGAACCGGGACAATTTTCAGCAATAAATCATCGTAGTGGCAAAAATCAACAAAAAAAAGGCAGGTCTGGGCAGACCACGCAGAACAGTCACAGCGAAAGCACGAAGAGCGGCGTACTAGAGCCTTTGAGAGTCTTCTCTAAACACTTTCTGGGTAAATGCAGAAGCAGACTTGCTGTGTACCCACTACGCAATAAATAACCGCAATTTTTGTGTTGTAGGCTGCCATTCACTGTGCTATTCTTCGTCATTCTTCGGCGAAGCGTGATATCCGCTAAACACTTGCGATAAATTTCGTGCGAGTTTTCTTTTGCATTCAGTGGTTGACGATGATAAATAATTACGCCTCAAGTGGGTATATGCCACAGTTAATAGGTGATGAAGAACAAGCTTTTGCAATGTGTTGGAACATTGAGCGACCCACTCGTTAGGCGATTTGCATTGAGTGATCCCTGGTTGTTCCTTTTCATTTCTAAAACGCTTTATCACTCATATGAACGCGATTACTTTCCCGACATCACGCCTGCCCAAGGCAAGCTTGCAAAGGAGTCTCAAGCACCAGCGAGGCTCAGCGGTCGAATACTGGGCTGGCACGCAGTGGGTCCGATTTCGAATCCAACTACGTTACCAAATCTCTTTGGTGTTCTTTACTGAATTTTGTTTTCTTCAGGGACACCGGCAGTGGTGAATAGTCTTCAGGGACACCAGCAGTGGTGGCGGCGGCGACTACGCCGCTGCGCGTGACCCGTGTTGTCATCCCTGAACAGTTGGCGAAAACCGTTCATAATTCTACACAAACGTGCCTCATTCCGGTATCTCAATATGAAGGAAATAGAATTTTAAGAACAACAAACCTCGAATTATGCCTGCCTACCTGGTTCACAGACAAAGCAAAGGAATCGACCCTATATTCTGTTGATCATAATCTTGAATACCAATGAGACCGGGGCCTTCAAGACGTATCGACATACTCATTCATCGCCTACGACTCAGAACTGCTTACACCTAGCACTTCCTACTTCGTATTCAGCGTGCAACATCGTCGGCATGTTCATGCGGCCACGAAGACGAGGATATCTGTCACCTCTTGCTCGACTGTCTGAAACGCGACACACACCGAAGGTGACTAGAACAGGAGCTGCATAAGTTCGATCCCAAGCGGGCATTTGCGTTGAATAAAATATAAGGTCCATGGCCATCCAAAACAAATGGCAAAGAAATGAAGGTGCTGCAGCAGTTCTTCGAAGAAATGAAGATTTGTGACGACTACTGAGCGGACAAAAGTTAAAAGTGAGCGTGGCATCTACGTGTTTGTTCTGCCCATAGAAGAACTTTTGCTTTCACCTATGTAGAACTGTATGCTATTGTTTTTTTATTATTTTTCCTATTTGTACCAATCAAGTGGAAACGGGTAGCCGTCACCAAGTAACGGCGACAAAAACTCCTTCGTTTATTTTATATTTCACTAAAAACAGCAGCTTTCGCTGTAAAATCGTAAGGCCTATACTCGCGGGGAATTTCACGCAAGCATTTGAGATCTCTAAAAATTGAGCATAGGGAGAAATAAACTTTATTTCCGACAATGCAGGCATGCGTTTTTATTCACCCAGAAGTGCGTGACTTTCTTATTCCAGGTAGCCGATGACGACTGCTGATAACCAATAAATAAATATTGGTAAAAAGCAGGTCACTGCCCGAGCCGAAAATAAAGTAAACTTACCTTTCGGGATCCGTATGAAATTCTCTTTCATTAAATAACGCCGGCTTAGCGGAGGTAGGTAAGGAATAAGGGGACCCTAGAGCTTCGCTTTTAGGAGTTGAACGCAATGGCGACATCCTGTTCCTAGTGCGTATTTAAAACATATGTTGCATGAAACCTTTTCCGATTTGCCATGCACCTTCTATACGTGGCCTCAAGAGAGTAGGCATAGTAGCGTGTGTGCCTTTTGTAGCGGGGTGCTGGCTTTCAACCTCGGAGACATTATGATAACCACATATTCTGACACCCGTTGGCAATTGACGCTTGTACCACGCTATATTACTGCAATATTTCGCATTGAATTGTGAAGCAGGTATATAGGGTGCGTGTGTTTGTGAAGCATGAAAGATATGTACGTTCACTGCATTTTCAAGCAGAGGAAGCTATTTTCATCGTTTCTACAAGCAGAAACGCAGCCGTGTGGTAGAACATCCGCTTGCCACGAAAAAGACCCGGGTTTGATTCCCACTCAAAGCCAAGCAACCCTGGTTTGGCCCCTGTTCTTTTCCAGGATTTTCTATCAATAATTCATTTTCTTTGTATCGTGCTTGATTATTCGGTCACGCATGAGGTGATGTTTGTTGCTCTCATTCAACGATGGTGACGCCAACATCGGAGTTGCTGCAAAATGAGCTCTTTGACTCTTTCACGGTAAGATAGCGTTAGACGCCGAGAAATTCTGAAGGATCTGACATGAAGCTTTCTTGCAAAAAAAAATATACCATGCGCTCGTCTGCTGACTCAACGGTCCTGTCTTTTGTCTCGAAGGCTGCAAGGGTGCCGACGGAGCACTCTGGTGCTGGTCTTTTTGCTCCTATCAAATATTTCAGATAAGTACAACGACAGGTTATACTAGGGGCGCTCACATCATGGCGCGAACAGAGTTGTGAGTGGATACGCCGAGAACGTGATGAAATTGAATGCGATACCTAGTAGCCACGTGATGATATTCTTCTGCATGCTGGTCTGCGTAGTCTGCGCTATAAAGGTAATATATATATGAATCATGTCACTCAGTGTCGTTGCACCATGAGCACTGTGCCTAGGCAAGAGCAAAAGTGGTGGGTGGACCTGATCTTCACCGGGGTCATCTGTCAATCAAACTGATTGACGCGGGAGCTCGGATACAAACTTACGAGATTCTGAGCAGGCCCCACTTCAACTCGCGACTGCCGTGGTGCATCTCTAACTGTCAAACTATTCATGCGGGGAACACTTAACATCTCTTTCTTTGCATATAAAATAATTTGGTCATCTTACACTGTCATAAAGGAGCTTGTGATAATAACCTACCTCCTTCTAGCTTTTCGATTCTGTCACCTACTCATCTGCTTGATCTATTTAAAAGGAAAGGCCACATCTGCTCTGTTTAATTTTGATTTACCATTTACCTTGTGCTTAGTGAAAATATTCCTTTACAGCCTTTTCTTGATTCATAAGCTTTCAATTAAAACGCAATAATTATGTCGCGATGAATTACCAAAGTGATCATTGGAATAGAGCTGTTTATTGTAATTATTAACAGCACAATAATTTACACCAATAATGTAAAATCTAGACAGCACAATTTTTTTTGAGTCATGGTTAACGTCGTGCTAATTAACAATGTTTAGTCAGTGCGTCAACTAGCATGCTATAGTTGGCTAACTAACGAATGCTAGTATGTGGTTCTAACTTTACGTGGCTTGATTACCATGGTCCTATTAAGATGTGGCATCATTACTTCGGTCTTACTACGACTTGTCGTAATTATTGTGGTCATTGCATGGGGCCAAACTAACCAGGTATACCGCCCAGCAAAATAGCTATTTGGCCGACCACACGTGCTCGGGTGCCATCGGCCGAGCACCGTGCTTGAATTTACAAGCTCACCATTATGATTGACGCATTGCCTTATGTTTAGCTGTAGTCACGGTGTTGTGAGGCGCTCGGCCGTAAGGAATCTCAGAGGCCACCGTGCTGATTATACTAAAGCATGCTTAGTGCAGGCAACAGAAGCTTCAAAATGAGTTTAAACAGTTCATGCATTTAAAAAACATCATCAAGAAAAGCTCATCAAAAAAAACATCGTCAAGAAAAGGCACGTTTACTACATGGGTGCACTTCGCACTCTGTGGAACGACAAAGAAATAGAACAAGATGGGTCTGGTTTGAAAACTCCGCCCAATTTGGTCGACCGTCCTTCACGCGATGCCGCGTTTCATCATAACCAATGAAAAGGAGTGCGCTGATGGGTGGATTTGACTTTTTCGCACTGTTAGCTCATTAAAAAAAGGATGTCGCCAGAGCCAGCCAAGGTCCCGAGTTTCGCCATGCTAGGGCGAAGCTGGGGCGATCCTGCTCATCACTTCAGAAAAAAAATTACACCTGTGAGCAGGTTGTTGAAACAAAAAGAAATCAACCTCTGACCATTCATCTCATAATGAATGGAAAATCTTTCAAGTACAGCTGGCCTTGTAAAGCTCCACGAATTTTTCGAACAATAACTTAAGCATTAGGAGAATCATTTATGCCTAACCTAAAAATCAAACAACATTTTTTTTTTCACATAAAGACCCCGCAGTCACAGGCCTGTTTCCAACGTTTTTCTGCAGTGAGAAAATTAAACTAATCTATTGAACTGTTCACATTTTAGAAACTCCGCCACTCTATCCCCGCATTCATTAGGTCGAAAAGTGGCGTTAGTGCTCTTTACACCAGATGTGGCTTTGAAGCGGTCACGAACAGTGTCAATAGAAGGCAGTGGCATGAATAGCTCCGGCGCTTTCTGTAATATAGGGCAAATTACCATTTTTTGGCGAGACAGAGTCTTTTTATGCTCTTGCGCTAACATCGTAGCCGTCTTTTGTCGTTTAGAAAGCGTCAATTTTCTCGTCCAGTGCTGTTTAGTCACTAACGACTTCCCTAGGCATAGGTGGGCTGCTAAAAGACTCATTATTCACATTGTGCGCTCGTTACGTAAGCTAATTAGAACAAAAGCCAAAATTTGAGTTTGAAATATTGAGTAACTATAGCATAATTAGTTCAAATAACGCGTTCATATGAAAAATAAAGGATTGAATAGCAATGAGTGACGTGTATTCTCCGCTTTGGTTATTTTGTATGGGCTAAGTTTATATGCTACACCTAAAAATGCGGTAGAACACAACTTTTCACTGGTCTGTTAAGGGAGAAATATGATTGCACGTGGTTTTAGTAAATAAAAGGAAGAGATGTTGCGAGTAATGTGCCTTAGTTGGTGCGTGATGCATATCGTTGTGATGTCTAAGCTAAAAGCAAACATTTCAGATCTATGAACAAAGAAAACATGGTAAAAAAGTACATACTTTGAAAAAAAAAACATCTGCATTTTTAATGCTTTATTTCTAATGATGTGTTCGACCATCAACTCTTTCTTTCGTCCTTTCATTAATGTATTCGAATGCTCTTTTTCCGCCTTTTTTCTTTACTAGTTACAGTTACTGCTGTTAATTCATCAACATAACGCTTGTAGATAATTCTGTTTTGAACTCTCGATCGATATGTGGGGTTTAACGTTGAAAATTATGATTTGAACTCTTATATTATTACCTATAACAAATAAATGGTTTATATGGCAACAATTACGCCAGAAGCCACGCATGGTGGTAATTGAATTCAAGTGAAGCACTAAGTTAGTAGTGCGCTGAAAATTGACATCTTCGTATTCAACAACTGGCTGTTTGGAAAACTTCCCGCGTTTGAATCAGTGTAGTAGCGCATGAGACGCCGTGTTGCACATACGATGCACTAGCGAGCGTATATGAATATTTGGCTCGAAAATGTAAGGATGGCTTCAATAAAAACATCAAATGAACAAGTTGCTGTGCTTTGATCTAGAACGAATAAACAGCGCGAAAGAAAGAAGACGAATGAAACAAGCGGCAGGCAATAGCGCTGGCTCACAAATTTTAGTTTTCAGTCAGCGCCATCATCGGTCTTTCTTTGTCTTGTGTTCTTTCTCGTTCTATTGCGTTGCATAGTTGTTCAAGATGACGCTGATTGTTGTCATTAAATGCGGAAAGTTTCTTTGTGCATTGCAAGCCCTTTTGGCGTCCATCCGTTTGTACATACGTCCATCGTCTGTCCATCCATCCATCCATCCATCCATCCATCTATCCATCCATCCATCCATCCATCCATCCATCCATCCATCCATCCATCCATCCATCCATCCATCCATCCAACCATCCATTCATCAATCAATGAATCAGTCAATCAATAATCAATCAAATAAATCTTATTAGGTAAATAATAATTATATATATATATATATATATAGATATATATATATATATATAATTAATTAATTATTCCGCCCCCTCTTGCGTGTGCGTGTACCACTAATATCCGGTGATGTGCCGCAGGTCATTGACCACGAGTATCGACAGGGGAATGAGGAGAACGCACAGGGGTCATTTTAACGCGTGAGCATAAAAAAAAAGCTGATATAGGCAGCGTTGAGCTGACGAATGCAAAGAGTAAGTGTCAGGGTCCCATAAGGAATCAGATGTAAGCATTCTGCGTGGCAATGAAGTATTCTGACATGGAGCTACGGCAGGACGCTGAAACGCATTTCAAATAGACCCCGATGTTCGTGAACGTCGATAGTGGTTGCAGTACTGGCTATCTAATTTTATAAACGTTACATATTGACTCCTCTGGTATAGCCATCACGCCGGATTAACGTCAATTGTAGTTAAATGTCTTCTGGTAAAGTTCATTTAGGTAGCAGCGTCTAGAGCTATCATCCTCGCAAGCACCAGCGCCTCATACCAGCTTATCACTGCTGGTGCTGCTAATGCTCATGTTCCTGTGGGTATCGTTGCTAAATTGCATAAAAATTGTTATACAAACGTCTGTAACTGGTAAAAATATGTATGCGCGAGCAGCATACTTACGTATGTTGCACGCACGCCGCTGCTACGTAGCCCCGCAGTCACCCCTGAGGAATGAACCAAGAGGGTTTCGAAACGTCGAGTTTTTTTAAAACATTTGGTTGGAGTCTAAATTATCTCCCAGTTTCACACCCAACCAGACAGACTTCTGTCGAATGTTTACATTGATCATGTGTACGTATAATTAGCGTAATTTGATAAGGGGTTGGTCTATAAATAAATTACAATGCAGTAACACTGCTTTCGCATTCCTCCCATAACGTCGATTCCCAATGTACGTGGGATCTGCTGAATTTTGCTGAAGAGTACTTTCAGTCCTTTTCATTCATCCTACAGGAAGTTAATTCATTACAGAGGCATCCAAACGTAATATGAGAAGCTGAACGGGACTTCGAAAAACAGCTGACTGGGTCGAAGCCACTGCTAGTTCTTTCATCTCACCCCTGCTACTTGCTTATTTCGCGGTTTCTGTAAAGTGTGTACCACCGCATAAAGCACTATATTGAGGTGAAGCACACCGACCACATGTAGCGAAACGATGTATTGGAAGCGGAATATGCCCGTGTTCCATAAGCTTACTCCTTTGTCTCTACAATAACGCTAATAACGTCGTGAATAAAGGATAAGCGGATCGTGAACAATGCTAAGAGCATTACGAATAATCTGGACTGAGCATCCGATTAACTTCTTTTGCGTTTGGCATGCAATATAGTATACAAAATTTTGTTAGCTTGACGATGTGGTTACGATTAGCGCTCTGCTTACAATTTGCCCTTTTCTTAAAAAAAGCTAAGGCAATGGTAATACCATTATTGTTAAGTAGTTTGTGGACACTAACTAAAGCGGTTGACGTTATATCACAGTTGTCCTTCATTCCACTTTTTTTTCAGCTGCGGCGAACTGGCGTGCTTATAGCATTGCCCCATACGTATGTTGATGGCAGAGTAGAAAAAAAACAGCCTTTACAGGAGAACGGAAATGATTTATTAAAGAAGCCAATTCTTTTTTTTTATTGATCACCGCTTCTAGGGTACATGCAACTGCCCATACCATAAGAAACTGCTACAGTTGCGATTTATGTAACTTTCTACGGCTTACTGGTGAAAGGGTTACAGCAGTGCTGTGTTTTGAAAAGATTAAAGTTCTCTGAAAAGTGAGACTTCTAAACCCACAATTGAGTTTAGAAGTGACACATTAAGAGGGCGCAAGGCTTGCGCGCTTACAGATATTGTCCACATCAAAAGTGATATGAAAAAAAGAAAAAGGTCCTTTTTGGCTTTCATGCCAATGGCCTCTTCCCGGTGAACCCTTAGCGAACATACTAGGGTTTATTGATCATCTGATACCTCGTGCAAACTTCACATGCCACGTGACATGCAGTGATCCCCACTCGTGGCATTGGCTTTGATCGGCGCTGGCTAACACAACCGGTGTCCAGATGCCAAAATAAAAACAATAAATGTTGATGTTTTACGTCTCGCGCTACAGTTACTTGTAAAAGACGCTGTAGTGGAGGACTCCGGAAATAGACGATCTCGTGCTCTTTCACATGCACTTAAGTTTACGTACATGGGACTGTACAATTTCGCTTTCCCCGAAATGCAACCATGGCTGCCGGGATTCGATCTCAACACCGGCGAGTCAGCACACGAGCTCCGTAACGACTAGACCACCCTGATGATTGATTACACGTACAGGTATACCAAACAAATTCGAAGGGGAAGACCTCAATACCTTGTTTTATTGGCGGAAAATGTTACGAGTAATTAAAAATTGTGCTTTCGCACCTTAGCGATGAAAAGAGTGCTTTTTTGTTCAGTTCCAGTTTTGCAAACTATGTCTGATTTTTAACGCTGCAGTTATAAATGTCAAATAAAGTACTTTGCGGTTAATTTTAGAACGGATGTCTGCATCGCCAGGTGGTCTGAAAGTGCCGTTTTGGTTCCTACAAGCAACTGCTCTTAGAGACCACCTCTGATTGTTCGCGACAATGTTGCTTCCCATAGTGCTCGAATAGTGCACCAGTTCCTACGTTTTTCCCCTTCTCTTACCAACTATTATTCTTCTAGTTCACTGTTTTGCACCCCTTTCCCCTTTTCAAAACACAGGATAGCAAACCAGAGTCTTCTATTTGTCCTTCCTGTCTTTCAGTTATTTTTTTTCTCTCTCTTCTATTTAGTTTTTTCTACTGCACACCACCTTCTGCTTCCAGGCAACACTTGAATGACCTAAAAATAAGCTTACTCTACAGCATACGAAAATTTGTTCGAATTCAATCAATACGCGAATAATACGACATACTATACATGAAACCATTTATGATGTTTTAAATGTGAAAGCCTGGGAGTGCGTTCCAGACAGTAGACTGCATTCCACCATTAGTCATGGGTAATTTTACCAGCTTCCATGGGAAAATCAACCACCCTTATATCATTGCGGCAAAGTTTGAGCTTACAGATTTGTTACTTGCAGTATTTCACGGTTCTTTCAGGTCAAAACAGCCACGCTTGGATAGTGACGCAGGGGCATTAAACTCGCGTTCATCACATGAATTCTAGAAAAATATGGATCGAGTAAATCCATGAGAATTTAGTATTAACAATGGAGCAATTGCACTTCTACTGCGCAATTAAAGGTTTCATTGAATGTGCTGCGCGAGTATCGCAGTGCTAATCAATCCTTCAATGACTTTCATTATCTTGCGTGAGCATATCGAGTTCGTAAATGATCCTATTTTTGACTTAAACGACCGAAAACCAGGCTATAAAGACGAAGAATGCTGTAGTGAAGGGGTCCGGAAACATTGAAATTCTGGTGGGCTTTAAGGTGCATCGGCATCGCACAAAACACAGACCGCTACCACCTCGTGCCACC
>NW_023612284.1:0-83753 GCF_013339725.1 Rhipicephalus microplus
AGTAATGCTAACCATGACATACCTCCGAAGAAGCCGGCGCAATTCAGAAGGTGGCACCAAGCTCTGCGTCGCAAAGATAGTGAGTGCTCTGCGAAACGCAAAGTCTGTGACATTCAGTGTGAGAATAACAGCATCGTAACGCACTACCGTCATTTTGCTGAACAAGAATTCCTGATCTCACGTGGAAAGTGGGAGCCGCACCCGGTACCCATCTGTGCTGGATCTCGTATGCGCTTGGTTTCACTACATATATTAAAGCCGAAATGTCCATAACCAAGGGGCCAATCCCCCTCCCCCATTTCCTGTACGTGGATGTTAAACGGATTGCAGAGAGCGCAACTATACACTCTACGGCAAAATGGTGTTAAAAGGGTGTGTGGTTCGTCCTTTTGGGGACTAATGGGGCTGCCACAACCATTACTCTCTTTAAGGACTAACGACAACGGGTCTAACAAACTCAAGGACTAGCATTTAGTCCTCACATTTACACCTTAGTGAGTAACCGTTAGTCCAACAATTGACCTTAAAGGACTATCATTTAGTCCTCACATTTGCAACTTATAGAGCAACTGCTAATCCCCACATTTACACCTTACCGGGCAACCTTTAGTCCTCACAGTTGCACCTTGCCGGACGAACGGTTGATCCACTCAAATACTCTAATCGGATGGACTTTTTGTTCCCAGTTCACACATTGTTTTTTGTTTATTTTCCGCCTGGCCTATACTACTTCTTTTCGCCTGTTTTTCTGTGCAGTGAGCAACAAAGTGCGCAGAAAAGAACACGCAAAAAAGTAGTTAGCCACCTATGTGTAACTGCTTTCGCAGTCACAGCAACAATGAAAGAAAAAAGTGAGACATCGAAATCTTTTATTTTTCTACATACACATGAAGTTTATCCATTCTTTTAAGTGAAATCATGGTGGAGTGTACAAGTCCAGTCTCGTTGTCAAATCCTGTTCACGCCTTAGGAAGCTCTTCCGACGGGAGGGATAGATGACAGGCATTGCAGACGCCAGCGCACGCAGCCTTCTGCCTGTTGTGTTCTCATGGCTGCACGTACAATAATATAGTAAAAATAGTTAGACACACGTGACAGAAGATGAAGATGCACACATATGACAAGTACGTGCACGTTAATATAAAAACAAGCGTAAAAATATGACACAAATAACTTTACCTCCACTTCCCGTACAGTCCTTCTGAAGCTGCTCTGACGAAAGAGATAGATGACAGGCATCGCAGACGCCAGCGACACAGTCTTCAGCACGGTGTGTGTTCACGGCTGCACAATAAGTACGTAAAATAGTGAGTCACATGCGACAGAGGATGAATAAAAATGCATATGAGAAATGCGTGCAAGGTGAAATTAAAACATACTTGATATATGACATGCTAATAATTTCACCATGATGCCACACATCGTCAGATACATTTCAATCCCGTAGCGCAACAGCTTAGGAGCGGTGGCCGCAGCCACAACTCCACGACCCACCGTGCCACCAAGAAGTCGGCGAGTCCTAAGCGAGCGACGTCGTTCTGCTCGAGCAAGCGAACGCGGGACCAAGCATGGCACTGCACGCAGAGTGTCTGCCACCAGCGAACTTCGAACAGGAGAGCGAGCGTACCCTTGGCCGCAGCCACGAAGAGCGCCGAGCTGGTTTGGAGCTAGCGCCAAAGAAATCGACAGTAAAGCTTAGTTCACACTGAAACATCCGCTTTCTACAGCGACGGAAATTCCCCTGCCGCCGAAACGTCGTTCGCACTGGACGCGCCCCACGCCGCCGAATATGCCATCTACTACAGGGCGAACGCGGGATGGATGCGCTGTCACCCGGTTGTTGTCGCAGCTCGCAAACGCTACTACGTTATCCGGTGGTGTATACTTCGACGATTCTCGTACGCAAGAAGCAAGAAAAGACAGTACTGCTTACCTTGCTGGCAAGTGGCTGTTTTGTTTTGCAGAAAAAGAGCAGAAAAACCACCGACGCCAGCGGCGTTGGTGGGTTCGTTTTGCTCTGCAAGACCGCAACAAGCCCGGTCACGCCAACAGCAAGCTCGGTCACCTCTTTCATGAAATACGGAGGTGAAGTAGGCACAGAGTAGGTTAAACTCCCGTTGGTTTCAACATTCAGTTACGTGCACTGCGGCATATCAAGTGAGTATAGGGCTTGGCCGCCATTTTTCAAAATTCCTTGACTAGCGCTCCTATTGTTCCTTGACTAGCGCTCCTATTGGTCCGCGGTGACCGATTCGGCGGCAGATGCAGCAAAAATCGGTCCGAGAGCAATCGGCGCGGAGAGGGCCCTTTCGGCGGATCTCGCCGCCGCCGAACCGGATTCGGAGCACTTTCGGCAGCCGGAATGCTCAGTGTGAACGCGGCCTAATGCGGCCCTTTTCCACAAACTCGAGCGAGTGCAGCACGCAAACGCGAGTCCGCCGCCATAGCCAACGGATGGCCCCGAGCTGCTTGCGACCGACTGACGGGAAAGCCAACTGTAATGGCGAACAATTTTCAGTAAATTGAGCGAAAGCTCCATCAGTCCGTGCTGGTGCACTTACAGCGCGCGACATACTACAACCAAGCTCTTTACGAGAACCCGCAACGTGTTTTCGATGACTCCCAACACAGCGACGAGGTCTCAGCCCAATATCGTCAGCCCGGAGCTCATCGCGGTGCGAGATTTGGGTACACGTTAATAAACCCCAGGTGGTCGAAATTTCCGGAGCCCTCCACTACGGCGTCTCTCATAATCATATGGTGGTTTTGGGACGTTAAACCCCACATATCAATCAATCAAATCATCGCGGTGCGAAGACAGGCGAGCACTCGATGAGCGAGCGTACGGGAGGCCAACGGCAATGGCAGTCAATTTCCAGGCGGTCGCAAAGCACAGGTGAACTGCAGACGCCGAAGCTGACCTTTGCGGTGTATTTTGTGCGTGCGATCTACAACACGACCGGGCCTGTTGCCGGCAAGCGCGATCCGTATCGCACACGCGACAAGAAGGGAAAAATAAAAAATGATAACCTGCTTAGCTTAGAATCCAGCGCTGTTTTCTGCCCTTAGTTGAACTGAAGTATATATCCGATAGTCCTGTTGTTTTCCCGGCCGCCATTTTGGCCTTCTCAGCTGTTGCCATCGTGTGTTAGTCGTGACTATCTTGCAGCCAGAGATATACAGCGCGGCGTGCTGATGTGTCGAGACTTGCTCCAGACTTCATGGGTGCAGCGAAATGCAAAAGCATCAGCCCACGCTCATCCAAGCGTACACACAAGCACCACGTCGTAATTCTTAGATCGGCGAATCCAGGCAGCCTTGGTCGAGCACTCCGAGCGTGACACAACGCGAACCATCGCCGCCAAAAACTGAGCCAGCATAGGAGGAGAGGGAGGCCTGGTCACCTTGGGACGCTTTTCGCACTGCCTGCAATGCCCGGGTGGTTCATTCCTTCGTTTCGCGCGCCACGCTTCCCACTGTGGTTGCTCCTTAACGGTCTATTCGTTAATCGCGCGTGCCTATAGTGCACCGTTACTCCTTTTTCGGGTAATTCTGCCTTAGAGTGTTGGGGGATGTCGATTCTTAGCCAACTTGCAATGAGCAACACATCCGGGCCAATCAATACAGGAGACCTTGTCCAGTCAAAAATTCAACTCGCAACTGTCGACTGGAAGCGCATGACGAATGGTTAAATTCGTTACCAGTACAACAGGAAGCCGGCGCGAGGAACAGCGCAGCGAACCACCGCAGTACGCCGCCGTAGAAGACTATGCGCCGAGAGTAACACAGATCAGATTGCAGCACCGCTAGTTCTCGTGACCGCCGTTTGGCCCATCCTTCTCCGCTAGCGAGAGATCCGGAGCTTTGAAAGTGAGTTTATTCTAGTCCCGTTGGATCCCCCCTCAACCGCCGCAGCCCCTCACATGTGCCTAACGTGGTCGTTTTGGACACGCTACGGCGACCTGGTCAGGCGATGAGCGCTGCCTCCGCAGCAGTGACAGCCACCCCAAGAGACGTGTATCACGACATCCCCAAGCTGCGTCCACTGCAGTGGCAAGCGCCTGGCGAACACGCCGCGCTGCCCCTCCTGGCAGCTCCAGCGCAAAGCCGCATCTATTCTCTCCTCGTCAGACGGCTCCGTGACTCATGGCAAAGCGATGGAGTGCACCCGCACCACTCTCAACAACACGACCAGCGTGGTAGTGCGGCGATCGTGAATGGCCATTAGTTTCGAGATGCTGTCGCCGATGGGGGCCGAAGGACGTCGGCAACCACCCCGAACCTTTCTTCGACTGCGCCCGCCTTCGGTGCGAGTTAATATTCAGTTAATATGCAGACTATGTAAAACCAACCCCCCCTCCGACTACGCCAGCCTTCGCCGTCGACCCGAAGGCCGCGTCGATGGCCGAACTTGCTGCGGCAGTTCGTGCAGTGCTCGTGACCTTGCCGGCTGACTCTCCGGCTTTGAATTGTGTGCCGTGGCTCTTGCTACACATGACGCCATAGGGCCGGGTATTTAGTCGGCGAGATTCGACCACATAGACGCCAACAGAACTCCCATCTTGAGTTTTACTGAACTTCATATTTCTTTTGCCTGGGCTAAGAGCTCAAGCAAGTGCTTCGCGCACACCCACATTTTTAACGCGCCAATCCGGCCCATCGTGCTTCTTCTACGGTAAATATCTAGCCTTCTCTGTGGCTTTCCAGTCAACTGGGCGTTGCGGTGGTTCGGCGTGTGCTGAGGGATGCGGACCAAATTATTTCCAATACATTTTTTTAGCGGCGAAGCACCTCATGGTCTAGGGCAGTCCATCTCTCCGGCGTAGCCAGCACAGCATATCCACAAACAGACAGACAGACAGACAGACAGACAGACAGACAGAGACAGACAGACAGACAGACAGACAGAGACAGACAGGCAGGCAGGCAGGCAGGCAGGCAGGCAGACAGACAGACAGATAGACAGACAGACAGACAGACAGACAGACGCAGACGACAGACAGACAGACAGACAGACAGACAGGCAGGCAGGCAGGCAGGCAGGCAGGCAGGCAGGCAGGCAGGCAGGTAGACAGACAGACAGACAGACAGACAGACAGAAGACAGACAGACAGATCTTTCGGCCCACTCATCATCATTCACTTCGAGGATATAATGTGATTTTTTTCTTTCCCTTATCTTTGTTTTCTATCTTTTATTCCCATTACCCCCATCCGCTGTGTCATGTTGTTGAGGTGTCCTATGCGCGAGAGGCAGCTACGACGTGGCACTTTTGTCTTTTTTTTCTTATTTGAAGCACTTTTCACGTCACACGCGAACCTGAATAAGCCTTCTGTCAAAAAAGGGCCTAGACAGGGTCAACGACCCATTAAAAATATTTAACGAATGTGAAGTGTCCTTTTAGAAAGAAGCACTTCGATGAAATAAGTTCTTGCATTAGGTGGAATACTGACCACGCATGAGCGAGAAGCAGAAATATCTGGTACTGGTTACTGTTTGTTGATTGCGTTGATAAACCATTACAATATTACCGATTCATGTTCACGTTACTTGGCCTTATACACCAAGGGTTATTGATCTCATTTCAGATTTTATAAAAGATACATCATGACGTGCATCTGTTGTCGCTCTTAGGTACACCGTCGAACATGAGCCCATATTTATTCCAGTTTTTTTTTTTCGAATAAAATCAGTTACTAGTAGGCGTTCATCCATGTCCCTTTTTGTGTTCGCCTCGTTTGCACCTTATTCTTCCCGTTATTCATGCACCAACTACTCCAACAAAAAGTTCTACATGACACGCTTCATCTACTCGCATCCCTTTTCCTATACGATCCCGTTGGCAGGCAGACGCTGCAACGTGAACATTTAATGTCCACGTTGCCGCGTCATACAAACAGGCAAATTATACTCACCCCGATTTGGGTTGGTGACTGCAGTCATCTTGCCATAATCCAGGACGAAGCCTTTAGTAACCTCCAGTACTCTGTCAGCCGCGTCGAGCACGCCAGAAAGCATACGCCTCAGTTCATCGCCTGTGTCAGAGCCAGCCAATTCGGTCGCAATCCAGCGACGGTAGAAATCTCCGAACATCGTCTCCATTGCCGTAACGCAGAGCTCGTTGATATCTCGTCCTTGGGCATGCGACGGTGCACTCTGGCCCGGTCTTCCAATTCAAAGAACTTCGCCAATGGCACCAGCATCAGGTAGATCTTGGTGGCCATCATGTTCTCCTGGCTGGACAGCGAATGCAAGATGGCTCTCACACCTCCAAGTTTTTGACACGCGCTTTTATGGCAAAGCCGTAGCTTTTACTGAAGACTGTGCGGTCAACAACTCTGTCCAATTCCACTTGTTCGAGTTCAGCTCGTTAAGTTCAATTTCGTCTGGAGGGGACGTTGAGGCACCCGTCTGGTTGAACACCATGTCATCCAGCATCACTATGGCATCAACCAGTTTGCCAAAAGCTCGGCTATCGCTTGTGGTGTAGTCGAGCCCGTCGGAGCGTTGACGGACGCTCGCACTGTTGTTTGAAAACAGCGCATACACAGCGCGCATAATGATGGCGCGGCGAAAGCCGGCGCTGACATGACGTAGTATGGCTGTTCCCGGCGAGATATCCGCAACCTGTGAGTTGTAACTGACGTCGAAAACTGAGCCAAACCGGTAATGCAGAAAGTGTGTAACAGCCAAGAACAAGGAGTCCTGGAACGTCTTGGCCTCAAACCAGAAATTTCTGTATATATTGGCAGCTTTCCATGCGGTAGTTAAGTTCAGTGGCTGCGTTCAAAAAATGGTTTTTATTCGTGGGAAATATTATACCTAAAATTTCACAAAGGGGCATGTCGCTCTTACTGCAAACATCGTGTTGTTTACCATTGCTGTCCAAATGGTATATCTTCCGTGGTATACACTATATACCGCCATAGAAATACTGCAGCGTCTATATATGACGTACGCATAAGGAAGTAGCGCGCCTTCACCTGTGCTCCAAATCCTTGCTTTGTGAAGATCAGCCGGTGCCATGATTATTAGCATAGAGGTGAGCCAATACTTACAAGTTGCAATAACAAATTCATTATTCGAATATTGATTTATTTGTGGCGTTTAACATCCCAAAACCACCATATGATTATGAGAGACGCCGTAGTGGAGGGCTCTGGAAATTTCGACCACCTTGGGTTTTTTAACGTGCACCCAAATCAGAGTACACGGGCCTACAACAGGTCCGCCTCCATAGCAAATGCAGCCGCCACAGCCGGATCTGATCCCGGGACCTGCTTAATAATAGAATATTGTATACCGTCTTAGAATCGAATATTCGATGCTCGTAAACACAACACAAAGCGTTTTAAGAATAATCTGTGAGTATTTTAACGCGTCAAATGCTCTGAACGAAGCAGAAAGTCACAGTATATATGAACAGAAATTTTTGATACAGCAGCAACATGGTATGGACACAGAACACGACATTCGTGCATTGTGCATGCATGCTGCATCGCTCTCAAAGTGATACTTTATCGACATTACATCGACTATTATTATCCTCTAAAAAGTCATGCCCATATCCACCGCAGTGGTTGTGCTCGGCTGCTAGCCTAAAAAACAACAACTCTATTCTGATCCCGGTGGTCGCGTCTGGATAGAGGCGAAACAATAGAGGTCCTGTGTTGTGCAATACCAGGCACGAAGCACCCAAGTCGAGACGCAGCTGAGCTGCCGACGAGAGCGGACGCGGTTCGACGGCTCCGTGAATATCGGCTGAAAGCATCGGCTCGCGCGACCATCGCCCCACCGGCGTTCCCCACTCTCTGCGCCCTGGCTCAACGCAACGCCGCCCAGCTCTCTGGCCCCACCGGCTAAGGACAGACCTGCCGGACGCCCTGGACGAGGCCGTGGGGTCGCCCCCAAGCACTCTTCTTCCGGACACCATCGACGACCTGGACTAACCACCCTTGGTGCCGTTCACTTCAACATTGTGCGTGGGACGCTCG
This sequence comes from Rhipicephalus microplus, assembly GCF_013339725.1. Lineage (NCBI taxonomy): Eukaryota > Metazoa > Arthropoda > Arachnida > Ixodida > Ixodidae > Rhipicephalus > Rhipicephalus microplus. The sequence continues at coordinate 7,995 of NW_023612284.1, forward strand.
CCAGGACAGTTCCGGCGTCTCGCCGGTTGCATCTGGCAGCGGCGACGCTCCCGTGTTCTTCATGTGAACCAGTAACGATGGCTGCAGCGGAGCTTAGGACGCAGCCATCACAACCATCATCCGCTCCGAAACGCAGTGCGAAACGCGTGGCTGACTCACAAATGGGAATAGAGGATTTGTCTGCTTCAGCCACACCGGCAAGCAAGCGGGAGTGCCCCTCTCCGGCAGCTGTCGCCTCGCCTGGCACCGAGTCTAAGTACAAAGTCGTCGTAAAAACCTCGTGAGTGCTTCGATGTATCAAAATTGTCAAATCGCCTCCTTCAGTCAGCCTTCGACACCTGCCTCAAAACCACCGCGTTTCAAGGTTTCTCCATTCACCATCCCACCAACAGCGTATCCGTATGGGTGCGTTCGCTAGCAGACGTTGACCGCCTCACCCACCTGCAAACTCTGCCAGTCACAGCTGATTGTACTGTACAGGTGCAAGCGTACTTGAGTTCCGGCTCGGACTTGCGTCGGTATGTGGTCTCTGGGGTTGACCCAGGGGAATCGCCGGAGGGCCTTATCACTGCTTTGACCTGCTCCACACACAAGATTGTAACAGCTCGTTATATGGGCCGTGGACGCACGTGCCTTGTCACTCTCCAAGGGCCTCGAACGCCACCAAGCCGCATTACGTACTATGGATGCATCCTGAAATTTCATGTGTACAAGCCCGGTGTGGTACACTGCTATCGGTGTTTTCGTACCGGTCACATGCGAGATTCTTGTCCCCAACCCGCAGACACCTCCATGGAGTCCGTCGAGACGCGCACGTACAAATGTGGGCTCTGCCAAACGGACGATCATGAAATAACGTCCAAAGATTGTCCAGTTAAACAGAAGGCTCTCAAAGCCCGTCGCCAACGCAAGCGCCGCCAGCGTTCGGTGACACAAGAAGAAAGGGACGCCGACATTCCGACTAGCAACCGGTTTGAACTGTTGTCCCCCTCCGAAGAGGACACACCAGCGTTGGTAGAACCTGAAAATGCTTGCTATGAAGTCCCCACGTACAGCGACGCCGTCAAGCGGGGCAAAAAACGTGTTCAGCAGCCTGCGAATACGCCTAAATTGAGCGTTACGGGTACAGACGATCTGGCGAAGCTTGACCAACAGATACAGCAGCTCCAAATGGAAGTCAAGCGCCTCGCTCAACGCAGAACCCATCTCGCTCGACCCGCTGGACCAACTGCGATGCGCGGTACAGACGTGCCGTACGCTGCTTCTGTGCCTGAATTATCCTGCGCAAGCGCGTCAGCACCAGTCAAGATGACTCCGGCAGAGCTCCTCCACTTTGTTGCCCGCAACTGCAAGAGCTTTCAAGGTGGTGCTCGCCAACCTCCACCGCAATGACCACTCCTTTGAAAGCAACGCGCCACCACTGTGTCCTGCAGTGGAACTGCCGGGGACTTGCAAATAAAGTTGGTGAGCTTCGCTATCGCCTTGCGCTGGGGAAGCTCCCCGCTTGGTGCCTGCTTCTACAAGAACGAATTCGCTTCCACGCATCCCTGGATTCACTGCGTATGATTCCCCAACCATCCCTGATCGACGCTGCACCAATGCGTTGGGACCTCCAGGCAAGGCTGCAGTGTATGTTGTGACTACATATCCTCAAACGCAGGTTCCCCTGCTGCAGTGGTGTAACCAGTGGCAAGAAGTGGTGGCAGTGCTCGTTAGACTTCCCGCGTACTGACGTGATTGTGGTTTCAGTTTACGTGCGTCCGTATAGTGGCAGCGCTCCCCGACTGCGTTTGGGGGTGGCTGGCCACCTGCGTCAAACCTATCCTGGGTGCCCAGTACTAGTTGGGGGAGACTTCAATGCACCTCATCAGTCGTGGGCTACCTTCTTCCAGTGCTAGAGGCAACATCGTGCTAGACACATTTACAGACGCGCACTTTGTCCTTCTGAATGCCCCCGGCTACTTCTACACGTCGGTGGGATCATCCCTGTGCTCCACCTTATGCGCCCGATCTCTCGTGGTGGTTGGGCATGTGTGACGTTTCGTGGGACCTAGAACCAGACTGCTGGGGGAGTGATCACCATCCGTTGAAAATTGGGTTTGGCCGCGTATAACCAGCGCCGCCTCCGACGTCGATGCTACACAACCAACTGGGACTTATTCCGCAATGAACTGAACGACTCGATTGCTGATACATCGTCTGATCCATTGCAGGTGTTAACCAGAGCTGTACAAGCCGCCACGCAGTCAAGCTGGGTAGAGGAGAACCGACCACATCCAAATGTACATCTTCTGCGTCTGTGGGCAGCACGCCGTCGTGCAGAGCTGGCCTTAAACCGAGATCCGGCAGCCGCTGAGCTTCGTGATAACCTCAACAGACTCACCGCTGCGGCGCGTCGCTGCGAGAAGCGTCTCGCCGCGAACGGTGGATGGACTGGTGTGCGTCACTCGGTCCATCGTCTTCAACCGCCTCAATATGGCGAACGTTCCGGAGTATGGAACTAGGCACCCGTACGCCGGACCCAGCGGCCAGTGCGTGTCTGTCTTCTGGATGCACGCCAAGCCAGTTCGCTCCAGAAATAGTTAAGGCTTTCTTCCCGCCTACAACCTGGCCCCACCACAATTCGACTGTCCGTGTAACCTGCCTCCGGAGGTTGGCGTGACTCCCAGTCCGTCGGACATCGAAGGCATGCAAGCGCCATACACGATGGCGGAGCTCCAGGCAGCAATTGACCAGGCAAAAGTACGCAAGGCACCAGGACCAGATGGGATCTCCTATGAAGTGTTCAAGAACATGGATGGCCCTGCACTGCAGTGGCTGCTGGACACGCTTAACGCAGTCTGGACGACCGGAGGGCTGCCTGAATCGTGGAAGCATGCCGAAGTTGTGCCGATACCTAAGCCGGGAAAGCACCCGAACAGCCTCTCTAATCTTCGGCCGATTGCTCTAACGTGTACGTTGTGCAAGCTTCTTGAACGCATGTTGGCGTCGCGCATCTCCTGGTGGCTGGAAAAGCACGCCTGGTACCATCCGGCCCAGATTGGCTTTCGACCGCACCTGGGCACGGAAGATGGCCTAGATCATTTGACGTCCATGGTGCTTGTGGGAAGAAGATCAAGCAGCATTCGAACCCTTCTCGCCATGGACGTTCATAAGGCCTACGACAACGTCAGCCACTCTGCGATCAATCACATAATGCAATGGCTTCAACTTCCGCCTCGCGTCTGCGACTGTGTGGAGTCTTTTCTGGCACACCGTACCTTCTGCATCAGAGTAGGCAAGGAACGAACCGGACACTTTGTAATGAAGCGGGGTGTACCGCAGGGCTCGGTTCTAGCCCCGATACTCTTCAATATTGCCCTGTTGCCCCTCGCGTGGCAACTAGCACGCATTCAGATGCCTTCTTCCTCCTGTATGCCGATGATTGACTGTGTGGACACTACATCCAGACCTTCAACGCCAGCAGGAGGCACTCCAGAGTGCTCTCGACAAGGCGTCGGACTGTGGTGCGCGCATAGGACTGGACACTATCTGCCACGAAGACTGCATTCATGTCTATCACCAACAGACGAGGTCGCCGTCGCCTCCTGCAGACGCCGATATGTTTGAGCCTAAATGCCATACCCTCACCCCTGTATCCACTATACGTGTGCTCGGGGTCGAACTGGACGCATCTGGCTCTGCGGAATGCGTGGGTTCGCTCTGCTCGCCGGAAGAGTGCTAATACCCTCCATCTCATTTCGTCGCATCTCTCAAAAGACGGGGGGTGCCTGTTCTCGAATGGCCCGTATCTTGGTGCGATCAATCCTACAACCTCGGCTCGTTTATCAAGCTCAGTTTCAACGACTGACTTGAGAAGACTGGGACTTGCTCGAAACCGCCAACCGAGATTCCATGAGGGCGATTACATGCCTTCCCCGTATGACACCTATCACGACCCTCCAGGCGAAGCGCAGCTCAACACCATCGACGAAATGGTACACCAGCGTCGAGTTCGCTCGCTACCTAAAGAGTCAAGCTGTTCCTGCGGCGGCAGCTCTAGCTCACTACTATGGTTCAACGCTGCCACAGCCTGACGCACCCGTGGCAGAAGTTCCACCATGGCTCAGGCACAGGCCAGTGACAACCGACCACTGACCCGCCTGCGACAATCCACCCGACAAGCGGCGCAGGAGGGCATCGTCACTACCACCGAGAACTCACTAGCGGTATACGTAGACGCAGCTACCGATAATTGCGTTCTGCACACCAGTCTCGTATGCCCCGCGCAACCTGAAATCCAACATATCTGCTCTTACGTAACAGAGGCACCGTTCCCATCCGTATTAGCGGAGCTCACTGCTATACGGGACGGGTTAACAGTTATGATATCCAAAATGGATTCTTTGTCACACGATAAATTGCTTGTATATACGGACTCCACGCAGGCAGTTCGAGAGCTGCGAAAAGTGACAGCTCCATCGATATAGCCTCCGATATACACCGACTGATCCACTCATGTGCCTGTCCTGTCCGCGTTCTGTGGACCCGCCGGTCTGCACCGGCTCAAGTGGAAGCAGATGCCGCTGGCCACCCAGCGACTGTTCACACACCCGCTGCCTCTACTTCGTTTGTCCCCGGAAGGACAGCTTGCTTGTGCACAAAGAAACCCTCCGGCGCTCCACGCGTGCTCTCATATTCCTCCGCGTGGATCGACCCTTCCCGGCGGCTTAACTCGCCGAGAGGAGGTTGCGCTCAGGAGGATTCGGGTGGGCGCCGCCTTGACTCCTGCAATCCGGGCTACATGGACATCTGGTGCACAGCTCCTCCCCAACGACGTGCCATTCTGCGTTGCCCCAGCCACAGAGGCAACGCTTGATCACCTATTGGGAACCTGCCCGGGCCTTCACCAGGCTCGCACTCAGCCACCTACGCGGCCTTCACCACCACCCCGGCCGACCACCCTGACTTGACAGCGCTGGACGCACACGGTCCACTGCATCGACAACTCCTGGCCTTCATACAGGAAACAAAACTTTTCCTTTTTATTTAACTGATGCCGTAGGGCATACTAGCGCCAATAAAAAAAAAAAAAAAGCACCCAAGTCGAAATTTCCCGAGCCCTCCAATACGAGGTGCCTCAATCGTATTGTTGTTTCGGAATATGAAATGCCACAAGTCGCAACAATAAAATCTTGCGCTTCCAAGGAAACCTTATGCTACAGAAATTTTCAATGCCCCACTCGTGTCGTAAAGCACCAGTTTAGTAGATGGGAATGCTGCTTTATTATTTTCCAGAAGCTGGTGCTTGGTATTTGACAACTATTCAAAAGTACTCTACACCTGATCAGATTCCTTTCTCGCTCTATTTAGTCAATGTTCAAACCGCCCTCAAAACTTACTGTTACTACATATATGGTGAATGCCCGCTTTGTTGCCGACATGGCGACGGCACACAGTAACTTCGCGTCTCCGCTTATAGATTTCCGCATTCCGTGTTCAACGTAGTTAGTGTCTGAATGTATTGAAAGAAATTGCCTTATCAGTTCAGCAGTTTACACGATGGAATCTTGCAGCTTCATGAGAACCCCATTGTCATTATTCCAATTTCACTGCCATCAACAACTCCAAGCCTACTGTCCCGGCAAGTACGGCTACCGCACGCTTTGGTAGCACAACCAAAACTTCCTGTACAATTAATGTCTCGCAATTACTAACTGGCACCGTAGTTGAGCCTTGAACTCACTTTGTCTACAAAGAATGACAGGCACGATGCGTAGACCTGCCCCATTTGAGTGACCTGCTCGTCATACGTTGCCGATCCATGCACCACGCGCAGCAGGCTGTCGTTGGCAGAGGCTACGTAGTCGGTCCTCAGGGACGCTACGTACGAGACGTTGCGGCCGGCGGAAGATGCCCACTCTGGTTCCTCATTTCCGACCGGTGCCGTAGAGCGCCAACGACCGCACGTGAACTCATAGAAGTCGGTGCAGGGGTTAGCCGAAACATCCATGGAAGCGGTGATGAACTTGATGGCAGTTACACAGTCGGGCGTGTTACAATGTATGTCCATTTCCTGTGCAGATGGTGAGAAACGTGTTTATCTGACTGGGTTATAAAGCATGACAAACACAGCAGGCAAAGCCGATATCCTCGCTTCCCCACGGCGAACAATATTCGCTGTATTGGTATTCAACATTTCAAAAGCAACGCAAAAGCGCTGGGAAACTCCGCAATGTAATGGATTGAGAAGCTCGTGTAAGTAGGCAATCCAGCGACTTTTAGCACACTCGGGGACAGGGCTCTACAGGAACTGTGACAATGTGGAAGGCCACACTCCTGTGGAACCTCTTGGAAATCGCAGAGGCACCCACGTGTGAACATTGCGGAGAAGGCTGCGAAAGCTTTACGCGCGAAGCCCTGCGTGGCGTAAAATGATTGATGAGCCCCAATACAAAAACTAAAGAGGGACAAATGGCCGAAAACGTATGCACAATCACAGGCGGACGTAGAGATGGAATCATACTTGCCTAAAGCGCACAGCCGGCCGTTGAAACTGCCTTCTTACAGGATTATATAAAAAATAGCACCGTATTGATGCCAGGCATACTCATAACTGTTTGCTAGTACCTCGTGCGATAATCAAAGCATCAAAGGAAGCTTGTAGCTAACGTGAGGTAGCAGCTGCGGACAACAACAGTGTCCACAGCCACGCACTCCACAGACAAGTGTGATACAGTCTTTACACGTGCACAGCAAGTGTCAAAATAGAAAACCAGTTACACTTACCCTCGTGAAGCAATTAAACCAAAATCGTGAAAGGACATGGTAGAAAACAATGAACGGCCGTTGAACAGCGTACAAGACTTCTCGGCTGAAAACTCTTGAAAAGCTCTCAAGGCAATGTTCCTTTAGGCAAATGAAACGAAGACTGGTAACTGCAGAGTTATACTGTTTCCATATATGCTACCCTTTATTCCTCTTGGCAATAATGCCTTCGCGCGCTGCAGGTACTTCGAATTGATTATTGTTTATGGTTGATTGCTAATTCATTTCTTTTTTAAAGGTACGTTAGTAAGATAAAACTTAGTTATTCAGAGAGGCTATACTGTAAACAAAAATAAGCCGAAATGAGAGTAAACGACTTGTCCTCTAGCATGTTCATAAACTCCGTCATTAAGCAGGGGTGTTTACGACGACATGTAGCGAGTTCACTCCACACCAGGGAGTAAATCATTCGGTCCTGAGGGGAGTTTTGGGGGCTCATCTGCCGGAGAAACTCCTAGCTCGGCTAGTTTTTGCCTACAGTGTATAGAACTATTTGGATTGTTTATACTCTTACGATTTAGTGCGCATACGATTAAGTGAAACAAATGCATTGGTACCGACTGCTTCTGGAAATGGCCTATATTTCTTTGCTTCTGGTGACGAAGCCATCCAAGATCAAGTGATACTCAACCATAACATCTACTATCAGCGCCGAATCAAACCCGTGCAGCGGCAAGGATTAGAAATGGTGTAATGCGCGCCATCCAGTCATCGCCATTGGCATGCGTGCAGCACTCCGGTTTCGCACCACTGCGCGTATTCATGGCGATGACAGGACATCACGCACCATACCATTTCTAATCCTTGACGCTGGTGGGGTGTTACTCGGCGCCTATAGCACACGTACGTTCTTATACTGATCAAATGAATTCGCATTATGTGCATTGTAAGAAACACCAGCGATAAATTTACTGCCTTTTTCTGAAGGCCGAGTATAGTGTTTAAATTTCTTTTGGATGATGTACCTCTAACAAAATGACTCTTGTAAATATATATTTGATGTGTTGGATAGTAAATTACCAGCTTGGGTTTTGGCAGAAATTCATTCAGAAGTCCACAGAGGAAACCCATAATAATACTGATTGTTGGCCTAGTTGGTATTTACTTAATGGCATGATTTGGCCGCAAAAGAGACACACACAAGAAAAGGAACACTCAAACGACAAGCACAGGCGTTTGAGTGTTCCTTTTCTTGTGTGTGTCTCTTTGCGGCCAAATCATGCCATTAAGTGAAACCCATAAACCTAGTAAACTTGTTGTCAATGTGCTCGGGGTCAAACCAGCTCATATGAGAGTAGGAAATGACTCAGAGCTAGTTAAACTTTATGAAATAATACCTGATTAAACCTGAATAAGCGCAGTGAATAAAAGGGTGACGCTGACATAACAGAACACTTCGGGAAGTGGGGACCACTCAATAGATAGCTCACACTGTTTCATCTTAAAATGCCGACACGGTTTCCCATGCACCTACTGAACAAAGCCAATTTGGAAATTATATATTACCGTTCAAGTGTATGACGTATGCATGCACTAACTACACTCTTATGTTGTGCTCTGTCTAGTACTAACCGTGTTCGAAACAAGTAAGCATTTAAGCCCGACCGGTTCGCGTTCATCTTTGGGCGTTAAAATCGTTTTCATATTTGGCCGCTAAAACTGAATCCTTGCGTGCAAGTCACGCAGCGCACCTGGATCCACATGGCTGGCGTGAAGAAGGCACTCTGCAGATTGCCCTTGGCGACGAGCCGTACGACAAGCAGCGTGACAACAGCGAACGCCATGCAGAGGACGACCACTAGAACGACTTTGTACTTGGACAAACGGGTGAGGCTCGGGGCATCCGTCGAGTAGCTGCCCTTGCTAACAGCACCAGCCGACATGCTGGAGTTGCCCGAGTCCGTCCACTGGTCGACCGCACTGCGAGGGTCCTCGGTCACCCTGCGTGGTACCGTCTGAGCCCGCCCATTGCAGTCACGCTTTACTCTCGCTTCCAAAAAATCAGACATATCCAAATGTTTCAAAAATAAACAGCATGATCCTTCGCGATATTCAAAAATAAAGAAATAAAACTTCAAATTGTCGTTATATGCGCTATTTTGAGCACGCACACGTGTAGAACTGCGTGTGAACCAATTCTCTCAGCTAGTGAACACGATGAAAATTCAACCATTGCGTACAATCTACCTAGCCCAGCCCAAACGCCAATAAAGACTCAAATGTCTTTGAGTCAGGGTACACTCTCGTATACTTATTTTAATGTTTCTTTAAAAAAGTGTCCTTGCGGGAAACTCACCTGCTACCCCTTATGCCGACGAATTCCGAACTTGAAAGAAAGCTTAAGCCCCTAACGTCGTCCCTTAAAAATCTAGCAGGCGAGCATCGGACAAGGTACTTTTCTTTCTCCGAGAGCAAGGGCTGTTCCAAGTTTCGCGGGGTTTTTTTTTATCTAAATATGTGTCAACTGGCCAAGCTTTTCCTTCTAAAAACAGTAAATTCTCCAGTTTCAGAACAGTCTCTCATTCCTATTTAAACCAATCAGTACGACACTACTGAAATTTAATCAAACACAGCACTCACAGACAGCTTCCTTCGGTGACACGAAAAAATATACATATATATTAAGTGAAATGTCCTCCTCGCATAATGTGCATCAGAGAACAAGATTTGCTCCCAAGCCGAGTAGCATTATGGGGTATAACAAATACCACTGACTAAAATCTTGTGTAACTTGCAGTGGACATAGGAGCAGAAGTCGAATGCTGTGCTACTCTTGCAGACACTGATAGCGTGGAGTTATTCAAAGAGTGCGCACTGTTAATTATACGAGAGCAACGACTTAGCCGTTTGCTTTTCTAAAGCGATGAAAAGAAGGATGTTCACATAAGTTCTAAAAAAAGCTGGCGTGTAGCTTAGAGATCACAGCAAAAACAAATATTCGAGCCAATTTTTTTTTTTCAAACGTTGCTTCAGTCCCTAAAACAAACTACTCTTCTCTGAATCTTTGAAAGTAAATCAAAGCGAAGTGGCAATGTCTGTGAACGTGCAGATTAAAGAGTCACTGGTGAGCAAAAGAAAAAAATACAAGCACTTCAATTCACGCAAGGCAACATTGCCATATGGCATACGCGTCATCACGTAAGGGGATGGTTTGACCACAAATAAAGAAAACGAAAAATAGGGCAAAAGAACAGTGACCAGAAATGGCGTTCAGTCTTCTGAACTCAATTGTTCAGAAACCACTTGATTAGCATATTTATTTTGTACGATTACCCGCCGCGGGGTTCTCATCACTGAGGAACTCGGCTGCTGACCCGCACGTCGAGAGATCGAATCCTGGCAGGGACGGTCGCATTTTCTACTGAGGCGAAAATGCTGTAGGTTTGTGTGCGTCGATTTAGGTGCACGTTAAAGAGCAGCGGGTGGTAAAAAGTTTCGGAGCCCTCCACTACGGCGTCTATTGTAATCATATGATGGTTTTATATTATTATTATTATATTATTATTATTATTATTATTTATTATTATTATTATTATTATTATTATTATTATTATTATTATTATTATTATTATTATTATTATTATTATTATTGATAGATAGGTATGTGGGGTTTAACGTCCCAAAACCACCATATGATTATGAGAGACAGACGCAGTAGTGGAGGGCTCCGGAAATTTTGACCACCTGTGGTTCTTTAACGTGCACCCAAATCTGAGTACACGGGCCTACAACATTTCCGCCTCCATCGGAAATGCAGCCGCCACAGCCGGGATTCGATCCCGCGACCTGCGGGTCAGCAGCCGAGTACCTTAGCCACTAGACCACCGTGGAGGGGCTATTATATTATTATTATTATTATATTATTATTATTATATTATATTATATTATTATTATATTATTATTATTATTATTATATATTATTATATGACCTTATATTTGGTGCTTCTAAAAACAATACGACGAATTCATTGACCTTTACCCAACAAATATCACATATTTTGCTTCATTGTCTTATCAGCCAGTGAATGTCTGAAAACTCAATAGAGTGTTGCACCTGTTGCGAGTAGTACCGTGTTCTTGCCACGCTGCGCTCAGCGCCATGGCTGTCCGAACGTGCGTGAGCAGAGGCGACGGACAACGCGTGCCCTGCGGCTCACGAAGACCGGACGCACGCTGGCCGTATACTCCTTCGGAATACGTGTACACTACACCACGCACTCGGCTATCTCCTTCGCTTCTGTTCTATATAGCCTTGAGGAAGACAAGTCCGCTTCTCAAAACGTTGACTCGACACAACACCTTGTTACGGATTTTTTCATCGCAAGCTTTCATCTTCCCTATCCCGGCGTTTCTTTGTTTATCACCTGTATCTTGCTTCTAATATGTGTAGCCCATTACGTTAGAAGTAGCGTAATATATAGAAAGTAGTGTGTTGTTGGGCTAGGAGGTAAAGGAATCCAAAAACAGAGCACGACCACGCAGCACACACACACACGCACACATCCCCACAATCAAGCACCAAACACATACAGCGCTGTACGCGTTTGGTACCTGATTGTGGGAATGTCGATGAGCCATTTGTTGGCTCTCTATTATTTATTAATCTAAACAGTTGCATCACATTGCGTCTATGCACTCTTGTGTAATTACACTTTCATTGAAGTAATTGTTAAGGCTGGTGCACACCGGCGACTAGCAGTGGTCGCGCGACCATTTGCGCGACTGGTCGCAAACAGTCGCAAACAATCGCAAACAGCCGCAAAGCGACTGCTTTTGCTAGTCGCTTCCTGACCGATTTTTCAGTCATGCGACTGCAGTCGCAAGGCTGCTGGAACCAATCAGCGTTGCTCGATTTTTGTTTTCTTGTTTGTTTTTTCAGCGCTGTGCGAGAACGGACGAAAACAATAAATGCGGCAGGTTCGGTTCGCTTCCTTCACTCAGCTGGCGGCGATCAGCTGATCGGCGCCGGTCTCCAGAGTTTTCGCTGATAACGAGATCCGGACGTGACTTCCAGTTTTGCGACTTCCGGTCGCTCACATGCAGCCTCTGCCGGTGTGAACATCAGTCGCTTTTCAGTCACCAGTCGCGAATGGTTGCGCGACAGCTACAAGTCGCCGGTGTGCACCAGCCTTTAGGGTTTTACGTCTGGAAACCAAGGCATGCCGTATAAAAAGGCTTCCGAAATTTTTGCCACGTGGTGTTCTTCGAAGTGAACATTAATTTAGGTACACGGCTGGCGCACATTTTACCTTCATCTGAGTGCGGCAGCCACGGCCGGAATCCGAAACCACGACCTTCGGCCCAGCTAAACCACTGTGCCAGTTTTTTACAGTATACCAATACATAAAACGCACAAAGGTTTCGTCACTCATCAAAAACTAATACACATTACTGACGTGACCTCCAAGTAACCGCAAAGCAACACATTGAGATCTCATTACAACTTGACAACTCTCAAGTGCAAACCACACTGGCAATAATGCATAAAAGGGGTGTTCAAAATGAAAAGGTACGCAACGACACTGGGGAGTATAATGATGACTTTATTCAAAGTATACACCATAGGCGTGAGAACAATGATCCCAGTGATGAAGAAGCTGAATGATTCTTTGTTATTGGAATTCCCGTGGACGAGACCAGACTTCCCCCGTATTCACAAACGCTTCTCGACTCGACCCTTCACTCGCAACGCTCCTTGAGTGGCGTTTTCCCATTCTCAACCACCCTTCACTTGAAACGCTTCCTTCACTTGAGTAAATTGCGAGCGTTTCCTCGAGATTGACAAGGAAGCGATTGAGCTACCTTGAATCATCCCTCGAGTGAAGTTTCTACGCCAACATCCCGTCCATGACAGAGCCCATCTCTCTTTGAAGGCGTTTCTCGATCAAATGAGCTGCCACCGCCACGTTCTTTCAACGATGACGGTGCGCGTTTACTATGAAGCTGCCTTCGAATGGTTCGGCAACGGCTACTGTGGCGCCGGCACAGGCGGTCGGAGTTCCACAGGAGCACTCCCCAGTGCCGTGATGTGTTGTGTTTCGTGCATGAGCCAGTGGATTCTTGCCTTCGGGTGTGCGCATACTCGTAGTGCGAATGATCCAAGACTAGTAAACTGCGGACGTCAGTGCTTTCAGGTGTTTCGATGAAGCTCGCCCACCTCATCAGTTCAAGAATGGCGCGAAAGCTTGACAAACAATCGGAGAAGAAACCTAATAGTAAACTTTCGATGCCCTGCATTCACCCTACTCCTGAGCTTTTCCTTTTCGATTAATCTTTGCTACGCTAGCCGAAATATACGGCGAAGCATACTTTCGTTCGATGATCGTCTGTATCTACGAGAAGGTAAGATCTCCTGTTTTCTTTTTTTTTTTTTTGCTCATTTTTCTCCTTTTTTAGCTAAGATTGCTATTAGAGACAGTTTAGGAAGAACAAACACAATTAAAATTGGATCCAATGAGTGTGCTGTTGTTGCTACTACGCGTGAAACATAGCTTTGATATACAAATATGCAGCTCACAATACGAATGAACAACCAACCCCCGCTTCAGGGAATCAAGCAGAGGTTCGTGCTCTGTGAAATGTGGATGTACGCGGTTGCCTTTTTATGGTTGACCCCCCCCCCCCCCCCCCCGAAGAGATATTGCTTGCTACGCAATTGACTTGTGCAATTAGATAATGGAATTACATAACCACATGCCTGGTAAGCTGCCCAAGTGCCTGAGCCAAACATGTGTCAAAATAGGCAAAGCTGAGTAAGTCAACTGTTTGTTCTTTAAATGCAGGAAATACTAATGAATGTGTTCACTACGAGTAAAGAAAAATGCGGCTTTGGTGTTCGAGCCATTGCGTTGTTCTAATATTATTCTTGCCTCTTTGTGCAGGAAGCAGGCTGCCGACAGACGAACACAAAGGAAAGGTCTCCTAAAACGTGCCGTATTCGCAATGTATGCAGAGTTTGCACGACTGTATACGAAAGGACAAAATCTGCATAGAATGCATGCAGCTGCACTGCATAAGACACGCTACGGTGTCTACTATTTCGATCTATTTATGATGTCCTACGATCTCGAACTTTATTTCGACAGTGTGTCAGCTGCATATGCTTGATTGATGCACACTTTGCAGTTGAACTTTTGTATTGCCACATGACTCTTCATCAGCCAAATGTGATGAAGGTTCATTTTGCCATTTGCAATTTCTACTTTGTTCATTTTAATACATAATTATCGTCATGTTCGTCTTTTTAGGATGAGACATGATCACGAAAATCACTTCTCCGATTCTGCAGGGAAGCGGTTCTACAAAATCGAACTTGTTTAGTATGCAGCAGCACCACTCCCCTTCCACGAAACTAAGATGGCGTGGTTCCAACGTGCAGACATGCTAATGTTGCAACAAAAGCGGATATTTTATTTACAGGGTTCTGACGAGATGTATCCGCGATGATGGCAATACTCTTGAGCATTTTTTACTACTTCGTTGCACTGGTCTTCGTTAAATCAGCAGAAGAAAATACTCTGCGTCTTGACGACACTTTCTCCAGTGTTCAGAGAACCCACACAGTCGTTGATCACGATTGAGTTAATAATTCTGCTGACGATATTGTCCTTCAAAAGTAGTTAAATAAATATGTGTGTTGTTCGGATTGGTCCGACCGCGTCAACTGCTGAGTCCATTACTCCAAGAGCGTGGCGCTCTCTCGCCATTTCGAGACCCCACACTAGCACCCAACGTGGGCCTATTCGAGGCCCCACAAACATTAACTTCATGTGCCGGTAAACAAATGGAAACAATGGTTAGAGATCATCTCCATGTACGTTGAGCGTAAGGGGTATTTCGAAGATTCCATATTTGGCTTTAGGCCACACTTGTCGGCACAAGATATCCTCTTGCAACTAAAACCAGACATTGTCCACCCCATTCCCTCAACGAACAACGACAGAGAAATTCTTGCACTCGACCTTAAAGGCGCATTCGACAACTTTAAACATGAAAGCATCCTGAACAACTTGAGTGGTACCCATTGCGGTAGGAAAACGTTTGCCTACATCATAGACTTTCTCTCTGTGAGACTGGCGTTTATTCGTATATATAACAAGGAACATAGACCATTCAAAATGGAGACGCGGAAAATCCCACAAGGAGCTGTCCTATCTCCGCTGCTATTCAACATTACCATGATGAAGCTCTCGCAAGCATTCGCAGTAGTGGAAGGGATATATCATGCAATATACGGCGATGATATAACAATCTGGACGAATCGAGGCAGTTTAGGAGAAATTGAAGACCACCTCCAGCAGGCTACCCCTATTTTGGACGCCTATGCATCCCAGTGTGGGTCGGCATGCGCTCCAACCAAATCTGAATTCCTGCATATCACAGAGAACATTAAAGATAGGATAATCCTAAACTTGACGGTATCATGAGCACACATTCACGATATTTCAGAACTACAAATCCTTGGCCTTCTGATTTACAGCAGAACAAAAAACGGCACCACGCTAAACAAGCTATGGAAAGTTGGGAAACAGGTAAGGCAGATGATCCACCAAGTCTCAAACAAGCGTGGGGGCTACGAGGCAGGAACGCGATTCGGCTCACCCATGGCTTGTAACTAGCAGGATTCTGTATTCAACTTCGTACTTACGAATGACTAAACACGAAGAGAGCATTTCAAAAGTTAATTAGAGCGCGAAAACTTGACACAATCACTCACACACGCACACACCCATGCATCAAACACACAGCGCTCTGGTGTATGGGTGTATGATGCATGGGTGTGCGTGTGTGAGTGATTGTGTCAAGTTTTCGCGCTCTAATTAACTTTTGAATGATCTACAAACTAGCCCGACAACAAGTTCTCTTACGAAAAGAGCAGAGTTGACGCTATTCTTAAAATTAACTAAGCGCGCCCTTGATTTACCCATTAACGCTTGAAATCAGAAACTCTCTGCATTGGAAGTCTTTAACTCTATACAAGAGCTCCAAGAAGCTCACCTCACAAATCACTATACTCGTTTTACGCAGCGGTCCCCGGGCGGCGCCTACTGGACCACCTCTGATCAAGCATGAATGTGAAATTAACCGCGGGGCTTATTACTGAACTTCTGGAGAACAAAATTCTGGGTGTCCCCGCTCCCCGTTAAAATGTCAGGGAGACACACTAGGGTAGAAAACAAGCGCGCGTTGGGGCACTCGAAAAACGGCTTGGCTCCCATAATGGGGTCTATTACGTTGATGTGGCCGCACCGTCACCTAGGTGTTACTACACTGGCGGCGGTAATACATCAAAGAAGCAGGAGGATGGCCTCACTTTCAAAGCCACAAACTCCTATCAGGCGGAGCGAGGTGCCATCGCATTGGCGGTATTTTATCCTAACTCAAAACAAATAGTTACAGACTCTCGAAGAGCCTGCGAGAGCTATCTGGAAGGGGAAATCTTCTCCGTTGGATAATACACTTTTAAGATTGAGCGTCAGAGAAACCGCGATACTACCCCAAAACATCTTTATATGGACTCCTGGTCATCATGGTATTCAGGGTAACGAGGCTACACATGCAGTGGCCCGCTTGCTTATTTCCCGGTGAAGCTCCCTGGTCGCTCAGATAGACCTGAACGTGCCACACCCTTTAAACAGGTTTTGAGAATCAAAGAATACTACATTGAGCAACGCCGCTTGTATCCCGCACCAGCGAAGGGACTCTCGAAAACGGAGGAGCGCATCTTGCGGCACCTACAGACAAACACGCTACTCTCCAGCCATACTCAAATATTACGACGTAAACAAATTGGGCAGTGCAGTACTGTGGGGAAGAGGCCAACACTTACCAAACGGTTTGGGCCTGCCAATGAACCCAAAATGAGCCCCCCCTGCCCAACCCCACTATTGAAGACTGGGAGACGGACCCTACTCGATAGCTCCACCCTAGAGGAACAGCAAATCTCTCGTCCAGCGGGCTCGGGTAGCGGCTTCGACTAATGATGTCCAGGGACTAGGGATGTCGGACCAGCCCGGTAGAGATAAGGATTATATGGCATGCTAGCTTCAATAACAGGTTTTTTGCTCCTCCTCCTCCTTTTTCCCTGACTGCACAATTCAAGACTCTTATAAAAATGGAGCGAACACATTGTTCTATAGGCGAGCTGGAAGAAACACTGCTGCTGCAATGTGCAAACACATTGTGCACTAGATTACGCTTATAGCGATCGCACGCGAGTCTGTTTTAGCACTTTACAGCTGTTAGACATTGCTGAATGCACTCTCAGTAGGGCCTGTGAAAAGTTCAATGTGAGCATTGCTATCAGGCCTTGTTTTCGCCGACATCTCGTGCAGCGTTACAGGAAGAGTAAACATGAAAACACTTTCTTATAAATTACATTTTCACAATACAAAAAAAACTGCATTGAGGCCACGAAAAGATGCTTGGTATGTGGTGCTGAACGAGCAAAAAGTGTATATAGGTGACCGACTCCACCATGAAGTTTGCGCATTAACGTAATAAAATTTAATCTGATTCGTTGTTTCACTTCAGAGCCCCATTAACAAGAAGATATTAATAAAGATACCTCGAGAGTCCCTGTGTGGACGTGTGCAGCTATAGCGATGCTTTGTGACACGAGAGCGGGTGTTTCTACTTTTCTCTAAATTCTAGTGCACAAAGCACGCCACGTTTACATTTTCTTGACAACGATTTATATCATTGGAGACATAAGTGATGACTGGAAAATAGTAACTGTGCAAAAAAATTATTGAGCAATGAAAAAGCTTTCAAGAAATGTAATTGTTAGCAGTGATCATTAGCACTATGTTACCTGAAAGTCTCATAGGAACTGCAAACGTGTACCGATCAGGTGCATCTTCAGTTACAAGTGATACATTTCCGGAGGCTCTGAGTTTCCCGAATAATTTTCTATTTTGGTTACACTCACCATTATTTAGTTACTTCGCCATATTTCTTCTGTGTGGACCAGTACACAGTCACCCATCTCCTATGTTTAAACAGCCAGCTAGTGAGTCAATGAACTTCAATCAGTGAACTTTACCTTAAAGCTTCTGAGGACGTTTAGCTCTGCAGTAAGGCTCAGTGACTGGTAACTGAGGTTAAAGAGAAAAGTCGCAGTTTCGCCGCAAGGGCAAGCAATGATTGTGGTAGACGCAAGTTAGAAAGTTATATAAATGTTATATGAGCTGATTCCCTTGTATTTATGCCAAGCGCAGGTGTAAGTGAAATACGGCCTCTCCAGGGAGAGAAGCGATTTTCTTGCTATCTGTCGTTTAATGCGAAGTAGGCAGTGAGAGCAAACCCTATTAAAATTTGCCCCATGGTGAGCACGATGGGACCCACCACCCACTATTGGGGATTATGGTATTGGGTAATGAAGGACGGTTGGTGGGCAGGACGGTGGACGATGGCAGTGATAGACAGATGTAGGGCATAATGAGACAGATGATGGATGGTGGAAGTGGTGGACAATAAGATGGAAAGGTGGGCTATTGGTAAGTCATGATGGTTCAGTGAACTGGGGAGCGCGGGGGTAAACACAGGCACACAAGCAAAAAAGGAGACACACAGCACGAGCGCCTCCACTAACAACCTGGTTTATTCTCACGTTCGAAGGACATATAGGTACACAAGGTGGGCATGTCAACAGGAAAATAGGATGATAGTGAGAGCAGTTAGCGTGGCGTCATTCGAAGCACTTGTCTATGAATTATCAGATAGTTAAACTCACAGTCAAGTAGTGATAATGACGGATGGCTGATACATTGATTCTTATTTCTAGAAATGTGATATCTTCGGAAATTTCACGCGTGGTTTGAAGCGGATGCCGGAACATTACACTTGTTTTTTAAACAACGGTTGCGCACTTGCAGGAATCGCAATGTGAAGCTAACACGGAAAAAGGACTACCTTTTAAGGAACTCAAATATTCCCTGAGGTGCATATTCAACATAGCCTGGTCTGGCCGATGTGCATGCGACCACACGTTCTCGTTATGCTATACACCACTCCTAAACAACACTTAACAAATTGTTTTGCAAGTTTCTGCAAACATCATCTGCGTTTTGACGCACCCTGCGCCCTCCTGTGCACAATGCGCATATACGGCACAATTTACTTGGGTGCAGAGAAAACAACGCGCACACCAAACCGGTTCCCAACACTTTTCAGTCTATGCGCCAATTTATGAATGTAAGGGATGACGGCCACGCGTTTGTTTCCTTTACTGCGTTCTGCAGAAACACACGCACGTTTATCACCGTTTCTCACCATCCGACAGAAGTCTCTCACACACCGATGTGATTAGATACGGCGGGTACCCAGCCCCGAATAACCATCCTAGCTGCGCTAAGAAACCATAGTGCACCATCTGGATACAGCTTTTTTTGAGCGCTGAAAGAAGGCATGACAGAACACTTCCTCGTTTGATAAGCTTGGAATAAGCTTATAAGCTTGAACGAGTAATTTAACACAGTTTCGCGGATCGGGGGTTATAATGCCAGCAAATTTGATTGCCATCTAAAGAATAGAGAAAGGTCTAGATATTGCAACTTATGATTACTCGGAACCTCCGAGGTAAACCGGAGGCTCATGCCCTCCGTCTCGAAGCGTGCCAAAATAGCGTCATAGTTCACTGCTGAATATTTCTTAACCAAAATTCAGATAATCATCAACGTATCTGAAGATTTTGGTGCCCTGACGGTAGTTTAGTGTCAGGGCGGTGTCCACCTTCTCTAGGAAAATGTTGCTTAATGCAGGACCCACACTGGAACCTATACACACACCAGATTTCTGCATGTACAGGTTCCCAAGCCATACGATGAAGATCGACTTTAGGTAAAACCGTCAAAATTTCTAAAAAGGACGTCAGTTCACACTCCTGTACGATTCCTGAATGATAGTTCGTCGTTGTCTTCCACAATGCACTGCTCAACGCAGTTTGCAACCGATGCGGCAAGGAATATTATCGGTTGACTACATCAACACTAAACGCTTTTACCTCTGAAAACGCACTGGTGTTCAAGTATTCAACCAAAACATCCCAGTTTTTAACGTAGAAAGGGTCGTTCACGTGCAACACTGATAATGTTTCTGGCAGATATTTTGACACAGCCAGCTTCCACGAGTCCCCCTACGAGATAATCGCTCGTAACGGAATTTCTGGTTTGTGCGTCTTTGTGTGAAAAGAAAATTTCCAACTCTGCGCAATCGGCCTCTTTGCCACAGAAGATCCGAGCTTTTCCAGGTTCACTCTATTTAACAGAGAGATCGCTCTGGTGTTCACGGCATTGCCTCTAACAGAAGTAGGTTTGAAATTCATTCCAATGCTTCCTCGGCCTTGTTGAGGAATTCCTGCTCACTAATAACGACAAAGAACGCTTCCTTGTCAGAAAACAAGTGCCCTTAGCTGCTGTTTTCAGGCAAAAACTATACGACAGGTTCCACATGCAGTGGTGGACAGATGGTGCGCATAATGGGACCCACCATTTTGGTGGATTACGGTAATGGGTATTGATGGGCAGATGGTGGATGGTGGGAGTGGACAGATGGTGGACGATGAGGGTGGTGGGCAGATGGTGGGACGTTAGACGGATGTCGGACAGATGGTGCGTGAATGATGAAGGTGGAGGACGATGAAAGTGGTGGGCAGATGACGGGTGGAGCGACCCTGCGTGTATGCCAAGGGTGGGCTGGTAGATAATTATGAGTGTTGGAAGCCACATTCATGAATTCAGTAAAAAACATTGAACTTCACAAGCTCATTACAGATTACCTCCTACCGCTGATCTTAAGAAGCTTTCTTGTCTGTTTCTAGATGTGGCCAAGCATGAAGCCACATATTGCTGCAGTACAAAATCACTGATGTTTCTTGCAAAAAAAGACTTGTGTTTATTTGTTCCTTTTGCTGTGGTGCCTAACATATACGCCCTGCTGGCTTGCATCGTAAAGTAACTTCTTTGGAGCTTGCAGACGGGAACGAAGCAGTTTTCTTGAAGTGGCACAGCTGGCCCTATGTGGTGTGCTTGAAGTAATTTCCAGGCACGCTATAACAAAAGGAATAAAAACAAATCCACTGCTTTTCCTGAAAAGTGAAGCAATAATATAAATTAAATCAGTCACAATCAGTTTAACCAAAGCTTAAAGAATCCCTGACATAAAAATTGAACCCTAGAAACACTTTTGAACAATTATCAGTACCAGAAGTTAGCCAAGATATTTAAAAATGCTTTAAAGTAAGCATAAGTGCTCATTTAGGTTTGCCACATCAGAACTAGTATGGTACACCAAGAACTGAGGGCACACTGATATTTTTCTATGGCATAGCAACACAGACAAAAGAGGAAGTGGTATCAATGAAAATGCCAATAAATGAAAAGACGTACAGCAGTGGAAAAGAAAGTGGACACAAAACCTTCACGGTAACACTATTGATCCAGCACACTAAGGGCTTAATGTGAAAAACAGTTCAGGACATGGTTTTTTCTTTAGCATTTTAACTGACAGCTGGCTCACACAAGCCCTTCTACTACTATTAAATATGCCAGGCCCCTACCACCACACGTTTTTACAATTCTACACTTTCAGAAAACTGCATTCATTGAATGCGTGAAAACCACAAAAATATGGCTGTATTTTACATGAACAATAACGAAGGAAGTGGTTATGGGGGTCACAGACTTCGAACTGTTTTATTCATCACATAGGCACAGACATGTGCAGCAAGGTCGAGCACATACCAACCTAATAACAACCTGTGATCAAGAACTTGCTCTCTGCCTACGAGAGACAATGAAGTAACAATTGATACACAAGAAACACTGTGCTTTTAGTGGGATGTTGTCAGAATGCACGAGTGGTAGTGTCGTACTTCTACTGAAAATGTGTATCTTATTCAGGTGTGGCCTCACCAATTACATGAATTGCAGTGAGCCAGCAAATATGCCACATTTTCACATGTTAACAAACGTCCATGTTCCTATGCATGCTCATTTACGTACTATCATTTCTGGTTGACATGCGTCTTGGCACAGCATAGCATAGGTTCACAAACACCGGTGGCACATTTTTGTGCCAATACGGCATGTTTTTGCGGGTAGCCACTTTCGTTGCTGCCATCAGATAATACTAGGGCGGGCAGAGTTCAACAGCTCCCCCCTCTACCCTTCTAAAAGAACAATCTGCAAGCAATGTCTGTCTGCAACCTTTTTTTAGCTGTGTACAACCCAGTGCAAATGAGGCTCAAGCTCAGGCTTCACGGTTCACAAACTCCTGCTGAGCGTGAGAAAGAAATCAGCCTCGCACAACTGATGGAAATGGTCTTGAAAAGACTTCTGCATATCTCGTTTTTGCATGATCTTGCAAGTGCAGACTTAAAGAACACTACAGTCAAATAACAATTTATGTCACAGTGAAAACTGAATGTATGACATCTAAAACGACGAGATCATCAACAACAATACCCTACTTACCGAGAAATGAAGGTCTATGCACAAGAACACAAGCGCCGCAGTAGGACATTTTCAAAATGATCCCGATGACATCAGACAGACCACCTACAATTAATCACTAGTAATCGATGTAACTGCACTAAATAAAGAACCTTCCGTGCATCAAGAGAACGCAATAAGATGCTGCTTGTTAATTTTTGTTTGATCCATGGAATAAATAACTGCCAGACGTTACTATGGGGAATGACATGAGTGGGTTCAAAAATTAATTTTCGCGTGGTTACACGGGACAGGTGGTGCCATCTAGCGGGGCGCAGTCGAAACAAAAGCGTCTGCACTCTTTAAGCTAATGGCAAAAATTGATCAACGGCCGTTGTTGCTGCTGTGGCTCCCACTGCTTTCGGGCTGCTCCTACTAGCGCAGTAAAGCCAGTCAACGTTGTGCACGGCAACAGGGACTTGAGACGGTCCGGTCGGTCCTTTTCTTGAGCTGGGTAATTTGAAGTGCGCTAACCCGATGCGGATCACTAAAACGTGATTTATTTAAAAATAGACCCTTCCTTGGCAGAAAGTTAACACTACGAGATTTCTGGACTGCCATTTGAACAATCAACGTCGACTAATAGTTAGCTTCAGTGTTCCTTTAAGACAAGTCACATGGCAGCAATCCTTTTGCTGACCTAGGTGAGTAAAGCCAGCAGGTGTTGCAGCTCTACAGGGTAATGTTCAAATCTAGAAATTCCCAAGTAGTTACAAGCTGTGAACTCGTGTACAAACAGCACTCACTTCCGAGTTAGCAAAATGCACAAAGAGATTCTCAGTAATGGGCTGACATGAAGCAGCGGTTAGTTGCTTTCATATAATGAAAAAGATCATCAGCATATCTGAAATCTTTCAATACCTCTGCCATTAAAATGTTGGTGCAAGGCATCATTAATAGAACATGAGAACAAATTTCAAAAAACAGGAGTGACGCAAGAGCCTATGCAAATGCCTAGTCTTTGGACAAAAAAATGTCCATTAAAATTCATGGAGGTGACTGCCACAAAGAACTTAAGAGGGGTCATAAAAGCTTCAACACTATGGCAGCAGCACTTCAGAAGGAAACACCTCAACTCTCGTCTATGCCGCTTCTTACACAGAAAAACAAATCAGAGTACAGGACAAAATAAAGTAGGTCCTTAACATCAACTCAGATCAAGTATATACCCTATCGAAATTCCAACTAAGTGGGTGGCAGAGGGGGAGTTTTCAGTCATAATTGGTCTTTTATAGCAACGGAGCTTAGCTGTTTTAATAAAACTGTCTAAGCCCATTCTGACACGTACCTTATTCACTTACAGTAGTCGTAAAAGGAACATTTGGCTTGTGCATCTTCACCATAAAGCACACAAAAGCACTGTTCTTCCTAGCTGCAATAAGTGTGCAAGTTTCACAAGCTCAAATTTTACACAGAGCCACTGCATTACAATACACCTTTTGCTGGCTTTTACCTCAAAGACGTTCTTGTGGACTTCCTGTTTTGTCTTGAAATTGCACCATTATGCATGTATTGCCACAAAGCCAACACTTTTATTCGCTTGAAGCACCAGAAATTATTGCACATGACAACACAACAGCTGCCATAAAATCTGTGACGTAAAATAGACGATCCTTCCCCGGTTATTGAACATTATGCCCTTTTGTATGAAGCGGACTCTAACGTTCACATCGGTTTATTCAACAACTTACTGGTTCATGATAAGTAATTTGTGAGCTATCATAGAAGATTTGTAGCTAAATTTTGGATCTTTGTTGAGTACACGGCATAGTTTTTCTGGAATGCGAACATTTTTTAGCATGCTGTTTAATCCCCAAGAGCCTCCTGGTAATGCCCGAGAAGGCCTCGCTGTGCTAGAAAATTATCCCATTTCATAAATTATAAATTGTGTACTCGTCAAAGGCCCAAAATTTAGCCCCAAACCCTTTGCCAGTTCGAGAAATACTGGCATTGCACTGATGAGTTGCCAGAAAAGCTGATGTGGAAGTAAGGCATCGTTGCTTTTAAGAAGGTGTGGAAACATTAGCAAGAACCAGAAAAAACCTTCCATTTTATGTCACAAAGATCCTATCGTAGCTGTGTTATTATTGTACAAACGGAAAATTTTGTTAAAGCTTCAATGCAGTGGCTTTGTGGCAAAGATACAGATTCATATAGTTTCATGGCACGACGGACAGTCAACAAGAACCTCAAGATAAAAGCCAGTGAAACAACAGCGAAAAGTAAGGTGGTGGCTCTGTGTAAAAAACATGAAACCTGCAGAACTTGCATAATCTATTGCAGCTACCAAGAATAACGCCCTTTCTCTGTTTTTCACGGCCAAGACGCATAAGCAGGTCGTTCCTTTCAGGACAATTGTGAGTGAAAAAGGTATGTGGTAGAGTGTGATTAGTCTTTTAATGAAGCAGCTCAGCTGCTGTCACGAAAAACCTATTTCGGACTGATAGTTCCTCGTACATCACACACTTTCTTGAAACAATTTCTAGATAGAGTATTTGTTCTCAGTTGATGTTGAGCACCTCCTTTAATCTGCTCCGTACAATGAACTGTATTCCTGTGCAGTTGCCTAGATGAGAGTGGTGGTGTTGCCTTCCGGAATGCCGCAGACATGATTGCAGCTTCTTGAGCTTTAGAGAAGGTCAATCAGTTCTGATCTAGATTCTCATCTCCAACGACAAAGCATTTGCATAGGCTATTTGTGTCGCTCATATGCTGTGCGGTCTGTTGTTATTTCTATTGACTGTGCCTAGCAACACCACTTTAATAGTGGAAAATTGGAAGGTTTCCAGCTATACTGACATTTTTTTATTGTAGAGGAACCAACCACCCCTACATATCACACTGTTAACGATGCTTTAGTGGCCTTTTTCTGTCTCTGGAAAGGATTGGTGTTCACGCACCAGCTGCCGGGTAGTGGCTTGTTAAAATTTATAAGCTTACACATTACCTTACAGAGCCATCACACATGTTGGCATTACCTAGGTCTACACAAAGATGGCTGTCATACAAGTCATCGGGTTTAACACATGTAAAAAGGAATGCTGCTCAACATCACCTCCAGTGTGCACTTGAAAAGGCATGCTCAAACAACATATAGAAAGCTTTTAAAAAAAAACTCAATTGGTTGTAATCAAATAGTTCCCCTTACATGCTCCTTATCTTCATCGCCAAGTCGTTCTTCCAGAAGTTCAAAAGTGAACACCACGGTACTTGGGTAAAACTAGAGTGGAGAAAGGTGAGACCTCAGCTCGCGCCTTAGATGCACCGGGCTGCAGATAACCTAAAAACAGGTTGCAAGGAGACATAGCATGCCAATTGTCATTTCCGGCCGGGGAAGCTGTCCTTAACTGCGCCCACCTATACTATCTAATGGGAGCAACAAAAATGGTTGTGGCAAAAAACACACCAAACGGTGTGCATAATGTGGCACCGGTGCTAAGGAACCTCTGCTATCCTGCGGCCAGATGCGTGTCAGTCAGACGGGAAGATGCATGAATGAGAGCCCGCAGGAACAAAGGCTTTCAATAAAGGATATAGATCACGTCCACATTTGCAAAATTGCGACCCACTGTGATTCACAGTGTGAGCTGTGGCTGAATAACGTTCACATCTTCATTAAAAGCAGGAACATCATGGTTCATTAAATCTTTTAGGCAATTTCATATAAAAGCATGCGGTTCCTTATGTATCAGTGATACTTTACTGTTTCTCTCCCAGATGGAAAGCAAGTCTTTAGACCACAGGTTATCATAAGTGTAGTATGTGCTCATTTGTGCCCAGCTTGCTGCACATGTCTGTGCATATAGTATATACTTCGTATCATATACATCATAGTATATGATGTATATGATATACATATACATCACATATCATATACATCACAGTATATGATAAATAAACAGGAAAAAAATGTGTGCTCCTTAGACCCCTTCTCTCAATATTTCTTCACGCAAAAAGAGCCCTATTTTCATGGGCTTTTGCATGAACATGAACCAATCAGCCAAGCAAAGAGTACTGCTGACCACATTTATGACCTCCAGTTTATGAGTCTTAATTTTCCTTATAAACGTAGAGACGCATTTGCCCTATGAAGCAGCAATAGCTCAGGGCACCTTTATACCACACTTGTACACAATCACTGAATTGGTAGGTGTGTTTTACAAAACGTAGTAATCTCAGAGCCCTTGAATACTTTT
Organism: Rhipicephalus microplus; assembly: GCF_013339725.1. NCBI lineage: Eukaryota > Metazoa > Arthropoda > Arachnida > Ixodida > Ixodidae > Rhipicephalus > Rhipicephalus microplus. The sequence continues at coordinate 34,489 of NW_023612284.1, forward strand.
ACAGGTCATGAAGCTTCAGCGAAAGTTTGGTATAGAGACAGGAGCAACCGCTAGGAGTTCCCTCACTCAGGACGGGGCATCTGAGCAGCCGCGGCACTGCAATTGTACGGCACACACCGGAGCTGAGAAACTGAAATAAATGTAGGCATGAAGAACGCATGAGTCTTCAGAGTGATGTTAGCTACAAGGAAATTCGGGAGTAATCTAATGCAGTCAAATTTAGAATCGATTGAGACCTTAAAGATAGAAAGTCGATGGCATGCTGATTCCACTGTCAGATATGCTACCGTTATAAAGCATGCTTATTTTTTTTCTGAAGCATCTAGTGACAATTGTGTACAATCTAGAGTTCTTCATGACGCTGGTGATCTTTAACGCATTGCGGAAGTGCAGTGGTTGCAACTTCTGAAAGTGCATTTCAAACCTTCTAGCTATATATATATATATATAATTATATAATATATATATATATATATATATATATATGTATATATATATATATTCAGTGTTTCTATATGCAAAGATATATATTAAATTGTCTCGCACTTATTATACCAACTGACTGCCACTTTGAAATAACCAGTGCTTTTAATTTAGCAAGTGATGAGAATCAAGCAGTACTTCATTTTTGTGTATTGTTTTGCATTAATTTATCACTACTGTGCCATAGCGTATTCTGAGTTTGGTTGACCCTGCTATGTAGTTTCTCGGTCCTTTACTCTGCTCTGTTGCTTACTCATGCTGTGTTTTCTCTCTCCTTTTTTATTCTTTTTACTGTAAAGCCAAAAAAGTAAACTCTAATATTGTAAGCAACTCGACATTCTGGTGCATTTTAAATCCACTAATATTATCATAATACAACAAATCAAACAAAAGCCAGGAATAATTCTATCTTTACGTACCAACTCTGCATCTGCTACTAGAAAAATTAATAAAACCAATATTCAAACCAACATGACACTAACGGTGTGGGTGGAGGGGGGCAGTAATAAACTCTTTTAGTTTTGCAGAGCACTCATTTCGGAAGAGAAGTTTAAATGAACAGGCAACTCCTACTCTATCAACAAACAAGAAAAGAAAGATGTCCAAGACAGTCCCATGAAGCAGTGCATTGCAAAATTCGTCGCTGAAAAATAACTTCGTCACACATGTTAGCAGCAAGATCACATTGTACACCAAACCAACCGCTTTTTTTTTTTTCAGTTAGACTTGGGTGGAGTCGGCTTCTACTGACCCCCCCCCCCTCATCCATCCCCCTCAAAATTTCACTTTGCTCAGCTCTGTTCATTTTTCTTTTCTAATGGGCATCGCCTACTATACGTTTGTGGCGTGGGCCAAGGATTTGTGTTTTTTTTTCTTACCTCACAATAAGAATGTAAGAGGAAAGCCTTACATGACTCCTCAAACAAGGAAATTCACCGACTGCGTCCTGCGCAGGAGGCATCAACACGCGACAAAAAAAGTTATCTTCTCGTGCTCATGATGCATTGATATCGAAAATTGACTTTGCAGAGCACTGTGGTACAACCACGTTTGCGCCGTCACCCTAGCGAACATCAATTGGTAGTGCTGTAATCTCTGTTGCGGGCAACGAATGTGTGCTTCGATTTTTTCAAGTTGTGAGGAGCTGCAAGTAGTTCCGCCTGCTTGCCATATCACCTCTACACTTTTGGTAACTTCAGTGTGTGTATAAACGGAAACAGTGAGCATTTCACTCATTGGGGTTCTCTATTACCTACTTGCATTGAACGAGGAAGAAGCAGCTGGAATGCTCGCCTTCAATAGATGCATCATTATTTATTGCAGCTATGTCAAGAGGCTCGAGCACAGTCCGAATAAGCATCAACATTCTTTATTGTGAGCGATAAAAAACAATCCTTAGCCCACACCATAAACATATAGCAGGCAATGCCAGCTAGAAAAGAAAAATGAACAGGGTAGAGCCAAGTGAAATTTTGAGAGGGAAGGATGTGCACGAGAAGCGGAATCCACCCAGCTGAACTGGATAAAAAAAGTAGCTCTTGTTTTAGTTCACAGTGCTGTTTTTTCTGCTAAAATGTTGAGCCAAGTTAGTCTTCAGTGACGAATAATTGTGATGCGCAGCTTAATGAGGCTGTCTTGGAGTTCTTGCTTTTTTTGTTTGTTGTGAGAATAGGAGTTGCCTGTGACTTAAACTTCTCTTTCTAAATGAGTTCTCTGTAAAAGTAAGACTTTTTATTACTGCCTTCCCTTCCCTAGCCCCGTTATTGTCCAGTCTGTTAGTTTCATTACTTTTTCCTAGTAGATGTTGCAGAGTAGATACATAGAGTTGGAATTATTCTTGGATTTTTGTTTCATTTTTCTATATATAATGATATTTAGGGGATTTAAAGTGCTACAGAATGTTGAGGTACTTACAATATAAGTGGTTGACTTGTAAGTACTCATTATACTTTTTTCTTAAACTTCAGAGATATAGTTGCATGATTCTAAGTCCGAGGAAGAAAATTTTAAAATTGTAACAGACGGTCCTCAATAGTTGTTTGAATTTCCCCCTTCGTGAGTGCAATGTGTATAGCTTTTACTACTCTTGCTTCAACTTTTTTTTTCATTTTGATTTTTTATCTTTTTTCAAGCTTTCACTTTTTCTTTTCTTAATTTTTCTTGTTTTCTTTGGACTCCTTTTTTTCTGTTCTCGCTCTGCTGTCTTTTATCGTTTCATAATGAAAAATCTCATGTTTTTTTTTCTTCTCTATCTTTTCTTTTTATTTTTCTTTTTTGTTTTCTCTTTTTTCTCGTTCTCTTCTCTTTTCTTTCATGCATTCTTTTTACATATTTTTTGTTTACATTCGTTTGACCAGTTTCAGTTTGACAGTACCTGAGCATTGACAGCCATTTCATAATTATAATAATTTTTTTCCTTGTAGAATGTGTTAAGAGTCAGAAGAAGCATTTGCTTTTAGTCTTTATTATTAATAAATGCAGTATAGTTTTAATCTCTCCCCTTCTTTTTTTCATGAACAGTGAGTTCATCATGAGAAGAGCTTGTGTTTGCTATCTATTATTGTGATTTACATTGAATACCTTCTTGTCCTATAAACGTTCTCCAGCTCCCTCACGCTTCCCATCGACGCTTGGTAGGCGAGCGAGCTCTGCATCTTTTTGCACTTCATGCAACTACGCTATGAGGCCGTGAATAATTCTCAGCACAGCGTCGGCAAAGGTTTCGGAACGTCACGCGGTGACTTAACCATGCCTCCTATTAACCACGGATCCACGCGAACAATGTCGCTCTCATCGAAGTTCTTTTCCCACATGTGAACATTCGGGGAAACAATGTGAAGCGACCATTTCTTGTTGCAGCGTTTCACACTTCCACTTTTCCCGCCGATCTCTGTAGGCAGCGAGAACTTGGAGACTTTTTTTGTCTTTTTCTTTTATAACTGAATCGACAACCAGGTACCGAGCACCTATGCAGTATCCTACCCCATCTTAAGGCACAGCATACCAGCCACAATAGTAATAATAGGTGAAAAACTACACGATGGCACAGCATGATATTATGAATGGACCTCATAGCGGCACCAGCAGCCAGGTTCTCTCTGGTCCACCCGATGCCTCGTGGCCCCTACTCCCAGCACATAACTCTCTCCCATAGGGTTACGGTGAAGCTTCTCGACCAGTAAAGTATTGAAGGACTCTGATAATATCTCAGGTTTAGGTCCCAAAGCAGAATATAATCATGAATGATGTCCCGGTGCAAATCTTCTCCAGCTCATTGCAGCTGTAAAGGCAGTATTTGCACCATATGCCCTTCGCACTTTTTTTATCCTGTGAAATTAAGGAAGAAGTGTAAAACTACATATGGCCCCCTCGTTACTGTTAATTAATGCATCCATGTGTAGATGTAACACAGTGGGCTTCTTTAGACGTTCACCGAGAGTGGATACTGCAAAATGAGTATAACCTACATCTACTGGATGTGTGACCACTGTGTCAAGCCTGACCTTCATTTGTGTACAGACTGTAAATTGTATGGCGCCAAAAATTTTATGGCACCAAGCAGTGCGTGTGACGCCCCAATCACCTATAAATATTTAGGGGATTTAAAGTGCTACAGAATGTTGAGGTACTTACAATATAAGTGGTTGACTTGTAAGTACTCATTATACTTTTTTCTTAAACTTCAGAGATATAGTTGCATGATTCTAAGTCCGAGAAGAAAATTTTAAAATTGTAACAGACGGTCCTCAATAGTTGTTTGAATTTCCCCCTTCGTGAGTGCAATGTGTATAGCTTTTACTACTCTTGCTTCAACTTTTTTTTTCATTTTGATTTTTTATCTTTTTTCAAGCTTTCACTTTTTCTTTTCTTAATTTTTCTTGTTTTCTTTTGGACTCCTTTTTTTCTGTTCTCGCTCTGCTGTCTTTTATCGTTTCATAATGAAAAATCTCATGTTTTTTTTTCTTCTCTATCTTTTCTTTTTATTTTTCTTTTTTGTTTTCTCTTTTTTCTCGTTCTCTTCTCTTTTCTTTCATGCATTCTTTTTACATATTTTTTGTTTACATTCGTTTGACCAGTTTCAGTTTGACAGTACCTGAGCATTGACAGCCATTTCATAATTATAATAATTTTTTTCCTTGTAGAATGTGTTAAGAGTCAGAAGAAGCATTTGCTTTTAGTCTTTATTATTAATAAATGCAGTATAGTTTTAATCTCTCCCCTTCTTTTTTTCATGAACAGTGAGTTCATCATGAGAAGAGCTTGTGTTTGCTATCTATTATTTGTGATTTACATTGAATACCTTCTTGTCCTATAAACGTTCTCCAGCTCCCTCACGCTTCCCATCGACGCTTGGTAGGCGAGCGAGCTCTGCATCTTTTTGCACTTCATGCAACTACGCTATGAGGCCGTGAATAATTCTCAGCACAGCGTCGGCAAAGGTTTCGGAACGTCACGCGGTGACTTAACCATGCCTCCTATTAACCACGGATCCACGCGAACAATGTCGCTCTCATCGAAGTTCTTTTCCCACATGTGAACATTCGGGGAAACAAATGTGAAGCGACCATTTCTTGTTGCAGCGTTTCACACTTCCACTTTTCCCGCCGATCTCTGTAGGCAGCGAGAACTTGGAGACTTTTTTTGTCTTTTTCTTTTATAACTGAATCGACAACCAGGTACCGAGCACCTATGCAGTATCCTACCCCATCTTAAGGCACAGCATACCAGCCACAATAGTAATAATAGGTGAAAAACTACACGATGGCACAGCATGATATTATGAATGGACCTCATAGCGGCACCAGCAGCCAGGTTCTCTCTGGTCCACCCGATGCCTCGTGGCCCCTACTCCCAGCACATAACTCTCTCCCATAGGGTTACGGTGAAGCTTCTCGACCAGTAAAGTATTGAAGGACTCTGATAATATCTCAGGTTTAGGTCCCAAAGCAGAATATAATCATGAATGATGTCCCGGTGCAAATCTTCTCCAGCTCATTGCAGCTGTAAAGGCAGTATTTGCACCATATGCCCTTCGCACTTTTTTTATCCTGTGAAATTAAGGAAGAAGTGTAAAACTACATATGGCCCCCTCGTTACTGTTAATTAATGCATCCATGTGATGTAACACAGTGGGCTTCTTTAGACGTTCACCGAGAGTGGATACTGCAAAATGAGTATAACCTACATCTACTGGATTGTGACCACTGTGTCAAGCCTGACCTTCATTTGTGTACAGACTGTAAATTGTATGGCGCCAAAAATTTTATGGCACCAAGCAGTGCGTGTGACGCCCCAATCACCTATAAATATTTAAAGGGACCATATTTCAAAATAGTGGTCATTACCACAGTTCCAGAGAGCGCATTATGATAAAGCTGACATTATTTATTGCTTTGACACCATTTTAAAATGAATGACAGTTTTGAAACTAAAAATATCTCCACAAAAAGTTCTTTTGCAATTGTTTTCTAGTTCTTGGATCATCATGCTGCACTGTGCAATTTTCGATTCATGTCGCATTCCAAGCTGTTTTTTTGCGTGAACAATGATGAGACGTGTTTCTGCCTCGGAATGAATGTAGTAAAGCATTACAACAGGGAAATTATGAGCATCTTTTAAGCGTTAAAGTGAATGACCTTGAGTAAGAACACCCAAGAAGCCGATATGCAATGAAAGAAATGAAAAAAAAAACTAAGGAAGTTCTTCCAATCAGAACTCAAAAATTACATAATAAAAAACAAAACTACTAACAAAATTTTTGTGCCATCACTTTTTCGAGGAAGTGAAGAACCATAGTTTTAGTGAAAAAAAATTGACAATATACACACCAATGAAACGGTGTGTGTTTCTGTTGTGTATTTGTAGCATGTTTTTTCAATATGATTGGTTTCAAGCCACTTGATACAATGCAGATATGCTACTGTTAATTTCTGGGATGTTAAACACAACAAATCTGCATCACTGGGTATGTCTGAATCATTACATTAAAAAAAGTGTAGCCTGGCTGGAAGATTTGAGCAACGCATCTCCATCCTCACAGTGATTTCTGGACTAGACAAGTTTATATTCTGGTATACGTTTACCGTAATGCAACAGACTGGTGCCAGGAAAATGGGAATAGGAGTAATGTATTAGCTCTGTGTTGCACTTGGCCTTTGTGACAAAAATTATACGGCTTTGAAGATCCGTGCGCAAAAGATGAACAAGCACTGTATGCCTCAGGAAGCACTACTCAGCATGTCTATTTGCACGAAATAAATTTTTGCCAAAGGTATCAGCGCTGACATAAGTGTTTCCAAGTATTACAAGCATTTAACAACTATAGGACAATGTTCACAGCCATGCATACCATTCAATCAAAGCAACAATGAAAACAAGGATTACCTACAAGCCTGATTAGTTCACGATGAGAAGTGCTACGAAGGTAGCTAGAGTGTGTAATCGCACTTCTGTATAGCCCGAAACTGCTGTAGCATTCTAAAAAAAGAGCAGTGTGAAAGCACCATCTTACTTTCAATATGTAAAACCACTTCAAAATGGTGCTTCAGGAAGTTCAGACATGTTGAAATGAGAACAGCATAAAAGAATTCAATATTGTACTAAACATCACAAACCATGGCATCACTGGCTTAGCAAGAAGCTGGATTTTGAACTCCCTCAAAAATTACGTGCTCTAAGTGTATATAAGCACGCACACGAATGCTGCCCAAACATGTGGAATAAGGCTGGAGCACAACCTATCAAAAAAATTTCTGACTATGCCCTTGTATGGTATGTAGCATGCACATGTTATTCTGTGCTACCTTCATTATGATGCTATAGCAATAACACAAATCTCTGCTGTACCAGGGTGCTTACATGAATGGCTAAAGCGACAGCCAAATTGCCTGAATGCAGTGCCATTACATTTGTAATCTATCATTTGTGATTTGCTTTGAAGACCTTATTGTCCTGTAAACGTTCTTACGCTCCCTGAAGCTTCCCAGCGATGCTTGGTAGGCGAGCGAGCTCTGCATCTTTTTGCATTACATACAATACCGCGTGAGACCGTGAAATCTTCTCGGCACAGCGTGGGCAAAAGTTTTGGAACGTGCGTGGTGACTTGACCCTGCCTCCGATTGACCACTTGTCCACGCGAACAATGCCACTCTCATCGAAGCACTTTTCCCACAGGTGCACATTTTGGGAACAAATGTGAAACGACCAGTTTCTTGTTGCAGCCTTTCACACTACCACTTTTCCCACCAATCACTGTAGGCAGCGAGAACTCCGAGACTTTTTCGTCTTTTGTTGTTGTAACCGGATCGACAAACAGGTACCCAGCAGCTATGCAGTATCCTACCCCATCTTCAGGCACAGCACCCTAGCCACAATAGTAATCATTGGGTGAAAAACTACGCGATGGAACACCACGATATTATGCATTGACCCCATAGCAACGTCAGCATACAGGTTCTCTCTGGTCTGCCTGAGGCCTCGGGGCTTCCAATCCCAGCGCACAGAGCTCTTCCATAGGGTTAGGGCTAAACTTCATGACCAGTAAAAGTATGGAAGGACTCTGGTAACATCTCAGGTTTAGGTCCCAAAGCACAATATAATTATGAATGACATAAGGTGCAAACCTACTCCAGCTCATCACAACTGTAAAGCAAGCATGTGCAAGGCAGCATTTGTAAAGGCAGTTAGAGTGGCTACAGCAAATTGAAGGATACCTATATCTATTGCATGCGTGACGACTGCGTCAAGGCTGACTTTCATTTGTGTACAGACTGTAAACTGTATGGCACCAAGCAGTGCGTGTTGCTGACACCCAAAAAGCCTATAAATAATTAAAGGACCATATTTTAAAATAGTGAGCATTACTGCAGTTCCAGAGAATGCATTCTGATAAAGCCGACATTATTCAATGTTTTGATACCAGTTTAAAATGATGACAGTTTTAAAATTAAAAATAGCCCCACAAAGAGTTCTTTTGCAATTGTTTTCTAGTTCTTAGATCATCATGCTGCATTGTGCAATTTTCGAATTATGTCACATTCCAAGCTGTTAGTTTTTTTCATGAACAATGGTGAGACGTGTTCCTGCCTCGGAAATGAATGTAGTAAAGCAACACAAAAGAGAAATTAGGAGCATTTTTAAGGGTTAAAGTAAATGACCTTAAGTAAGAACACCCAAGAAGCCAATATGAAATGAAAGAAATGAAAAAACTAAGGAAATTGTTCTAATCAGAACTCAAAATATACATAATAAAACAAAATGACTAACAAACTTTGTTTGCCATCACTTTTTCAGGGAACTGTATAACCATAGTTCCAGTGAGAAAGAATTGACAGGTCACACACCAATGAAACGTTGTGTGTTTCTGTTGTGTATTTGTAGCATGTTTTCTCGGTATGGATTGGTTTAAGGCAACTAAAAACAATACAGATATGCTATTGTTAATTTCTGGGTTGTCTAACATCACAAATCTGTATCCCTTAGTATGTGTGAATCATTACATTAACAAAAAGTGTAGCCTCGCTGGAAGGTGCGAGTAACGCATCTCCATCCTCGTGGTGATTTCTGCACTAGACAAGTTTATAATATGGGATACGTTTACCATGATGCAACAGACTAGTACCAGGCGAATGGCAATAGGAGTAATGTAATAGTTCTGTGTTGCACTTGGCCCTAGTGACAAAAACCATACTATTTCCGATGGAGGCGGAAGTGTTGTACACCCGTGTGCTCAGATTTGGGTGCACGTCAAGGAACCCCAGGTGATCGAAATTTCCGGACCCCTCCACTACGGCGTCTCTCATAATCATATGGTGGTTTTGGGATGTTAAACCTCACATATCTATCTAACAAACATCATACGGCTTTGAAGATCCGTGAACAAAAGATCAACAGGCACTGTATGCTTCAGGAAGCACTACTACTCTGCATGTCTATCTGCACAAAATAAATTTTTGCCAAAGGTATCTGTGCTGGCATAAGGTGTTGCCGGGTACTACAAGTATTTAACTATAAGACAATGTTCACAGCCATACATAACATTGAATCAAAACAACAACGAAAAGAAAACTTAGCTGCAAGCCTGAGTGGTTCATGATGAGATGTGCTACGAAGGCACCTAGAGTGTGTAATCGCACTTCTGTATAGCATGAAGCTGCTGTAGCATTCTAAAAATAGAGCAGTGTGAAAGCACCAACTTACTTTCATTACGTAGGACCCCTTCGAAATGGTGCTTCAGGGAAGTTCAGACATGTTGAAATAAGAACAGCATAAAATAATTCAATATTGCAATAAACATTAAGACCCATGGCATCATTGGCTTAGCAATAAGTTGGATTTCGAACTCCTTCAAAAATTAAGCGCTCTAGATATATGTAAACATGCACACAAATGCTGCACAAATATGTGAGATAAGGCTGGAGCAGAATTTATAAAAAAATTACGACTATGCCTCTACACGGTATGAAACATGTATTATGTTTTTCTGTGCTAGTTCATTATGATGCTGTAACAATAACGCAAATCTCTACTTTAACAGGGTGCTTACATGAATGGCTAAAGTGACAGCCAAATTGTCTGAATGCAATGCCATAACTAAAAATGAAAATTGGCATAATGCATGTTACCCAGGGTCACATGACCAAAACAACACTCTTGTCATGTTTCGGTGTCTCATATAGGTTGCTTTTGTGGATTAAACTACACTTGAGTCAAAGACAAATTTTAGCATCTTCCAAACTAAATGCATTTGAAATCTTATAGCGATTTGTGGAATATATCTTTAATGGATTCAAGGAAATTCTTATGGTACATAAGCACTCCACGTTTCTTAAGCTGACGAAACCTCACCACGTGAGAAAGCACACATAAATTGCAAATGCTTATTCAGCGGAAATAATGTCAGAAATGTTTCCAATAAAGCCTGTGACTTACCTGCATTAATACATAACTCATGTTCGCACCAGCATTGGCTGCATGTAGACATCACCAGGTTCACCAGGCCAGGAGGAGGCTGCAACGATTTGTTCGTTAGAGCATTGCCAATAATTTTTTCTGGTTTCTTGCCAATGAATTCTGGTAAAAAACACTTTCAGAGAAAGTTGTGCAACAAGGCTGTTGCCAGACAACTCGAAGCTTAGGCCAAGCAGGCGTCGTTTCATGAAATGTAACACTATATAAATGACACAAACAAATTCAGTTAACCTAGCTGACCATGGCAGTAATGCACTATGCACTGATTCATTTAAACTTTCGAAAATACCAGCAAGAAAAGTATAATATTTCAGTAATAATAAAAAACATCACCATCAGCCACATGCTATAATGGGCCTTCGACGAGTAGTTATCTAAAAAACGTGAATGTTATCTGAACCGAAGCTTCATGGTTTATGCAATTATTGTTGAATGCTCTGACATGGATTCCATTGATTGAATTTTTGTGGTCTACATGTGTTACAGCCAACAAGCTCAGCATGCCAGTGTTGCACAGTGCATGCCAGTGAATTAACGCTACTTCTCCGGGCAGTTGGCACATTTATACAATCGGTTGACCAGCGGCATGGTACAGATGAGCAAACAAGAATTCGATGACACTTACTCCTCATCTGTGACAAGCTGCATGTCAACCAAACAAGCCACGCAAGTGCTATATTATCTATTTTAGAAGCAGGATGGCTTATTGCTTTGTTTAGTCACATACACAATAAGCGAATATATTTATCGCATTCTTTATCCCCGTGAAAATTAAAATTTATGGGACCGTAATACGGCCTGAGCTATAGTTAGTGGTTACAATAATAGTGCCACTTTATGATACTTGCCGGGGTCAGGAAAAACTGCTGTCCACCTTTAGTTCCACCTGTTGAGCACGAATACCCTACAAATGGTTCTGCATAAATGTCTATAGTAAAACATAGTGATGAGCGCTTACTACAGCTATACAGTTGGGCAAATTAGGAAGCAAGTAATGCCATCAGATAAAGACAGATGTTCAACTCAAAGTAAAATGAGCTCAAGGTAAACGTCCCAAAGCCACGTTTTGTTTAAGAGAGACGCTGTAGTGGGGGATTCGGAAATATCGATTTGGTGTTATGCACAATGCGCAAAGCACGGACCTGTGGCATTTTACTTTTAATGAAATGTGACCGCCCCTGCCGGGATGGAACCCGCGATCTTCCGGTGAGCAGCAAGCACCAAAACCCCTTCTCCACCACAGCGGAGAGCAAATTCTGCCGAGAGTACGGCTTACATTTGGTCAACATGCACGAAGGTCCGAATTCGGCACTTCAATTTGTACTAACACAGTGTAATGCCGAAAAAAAAATTTATTTTAGCAAATGTTCTGCGCTTGCTATAGCTGGAAAGACAAAAATGTCCGAGTGATCTTCTGAAGCTTTCGCAGGTCACGTTACTCAATAACGCACAAAATGCACGCCTAAATAAAAAAATAGCGTAGATCAGTTCGTGTGCGGGAAATAACTGAGTGAACTTTATAAAACTACCGATCGCAGTCTTTAAAAACGTCGCGCGCGAGCACAGTGTACACAACTACAACAGCATGCAGTACAAACACGTTATGCGATCTCCTTAGGCGACAACTACTATTACAATAAGAACAGCTCACAACGTATGAAGCGTGACCATCAAAATTACTACTGGCAAGAAAGCACGCTGTCGGCTGACATCCAATGTTCAAGCGATGCGCCGAGTAAGGAACGGCCACCGATCCCCGTTCACCACATCGCGTGTCAAAGCATTTTGCTGGGCCACAGAGAGCGTCGTCGAGAAAGGATTGCGGCGCTGCTACTCACTGATGCGTGAGGCGGCTCGATGGCAGCGTGGCTTTGAAGAACGCTGTCATTGATGTGCGGCGATATTTCAAGGGGACACATTTCACGTCCGTCGATGACACTGAACAAAGGAGTCGCAGAGGACGGTGTCGCAGTCAGTATTTGACGACTAGTTGCCTGGCACAATTAATCACACTAGCTAAGAACTTGTGCTTACGTCAGTAACTGCAACACACAGCACGCAACGCGATGCAGGGCAGTAAAAGTCAATGACACGAAGAAAACTACCCCACGAAATTATCACATATTCTTAAAGCCGCCAGACTAAGTGAAAAAAAAAAAAAAAAAACAGGGTCACGCCGATTGAGGCGCCAACACCCACTCAGTTCGGTATCTAGTTCTCGTCTAAAAGTGTTATTTGTGTTGCTAGAAATACTTAAACACGCGTTAAAACCACGTCATTCGCAAATGCAGTATCCTCTATGCTTGTCCTATATATCTGTCAGTGAAATTGACCATAACTTATTAATAATTAAGCAAACTCTCTGGAACAGTTTGTGAAGTTGTTCAGGTGACGTTGCCTTTGACTGGTGATCACAGGCAAGCCTATAGAGTTCCCTTAAATAATAGGGGTGGGGTTAAAGGGACAGTGAAGGTAGATCCATCACAGTGTCCCCCTTACTATTAAGTCGATAAAAATGGTAGACTTTGTGCCACATTCGCCTTCAGCCCTCCACGCACGGCGATGCTTGTGATATGATAACGCACATCATGAATTCACGAACGTTTTTTTTTCTGCACCCCTGCAGCCTTACTATATTTCCTAATACATCTCCCTTGTTGTTTGAAGTGAAAGCTACCGCTTCTGATAATATAGCTGCAAAGCCAATGTTTTTAAACAAAATTAAGCGAGTATGTCATAAATCATGTGGTTTATTACTGCACGCTTGTTACCAGTCGACGCGTTGTGCTCTATCGCACGACGTTTGCATTGTGTTTCCATAACGTGTAAACGCGTGATACGAAATTCAAATGACCATGGTTGCTTTTTCGAGTGTTGTATGCGGTGTTCAAATGACACGAAAACGTGTTCATCTCGGTTTACGTGTCGTCCACGTAGCAAATGTACTGTTCAAAGTCACTGGATATTTAGGGCACGTTCCTTAGGTTCATGCGAGATCACCGTTCGTGCAACGTGATCAGGAAGTCGTGAGATAGCTATAGGCGGCACTAACTTAGAAGAAGTGTGTCCGCGGTGAAGTACGGGCAAATGGCATAGGTCTGCCGTTTTGCCATTTCACTAATGTTGCCACGCACAGGAGGCGCCCCTCTACATAGTTACCTTTACATAATTTTACAACGTCAATATAATTATTTTATGACGTTAGAAAGCTCTGAGATCGTACTATGGGAATACTAAAGGTAACAGCACAATTAATGTGAATACGTTTCGCGACGTTTAGGACTGAAATTCGCTGGTATTTTATAGTCGTCACTCGGATTACACGTGAAGCTTGGTCCCGTATTTACTAATAACCTTTTTCATCGCGAATAATGCAGCCCTGAATAAAATAAATTGCAGGTAGAGTTAAATAAAAGAGACCTTTAAAAATCCACCTTAGGGCGTTTTAAGGGCGTCAAACGAAGGAAGTCCTTGTCAGTGTAAGCATAGTATTAGTAAAGGCGTGGTATGACAGCCATGGGAGCGAAGCTATACGCACTCTTTTATTCTTGAATCGGTGCACACGTCATCCACGTAGCAAATGTACAGTGTCGATTTATAAAAGGGACATGGGAGCGCGCAGCCTGCAAGCTCCGGCGGCTGCTGGCAGTGCGTTCAAGCGGGAGCGCGAACAACCACAGTCCCTTTTCGCGTCATCTCGTGGCTAGCAAAGCAACCATGCGTTGCTGATATGGAACCAGCAGCAAGATGCGACCCCCTTCCCTCCAAGGCGATTACGCTAGAGCTGTAATCGCCTAGAAGGGGAGGGTTCGCTAGCTTGCCGTTCTAATAAATGCAACGAATGGTTGTCCTTGCTCTCCGCGAGATGACGCTAAAAGAGACTTTGGTTGCGATCGCTCCCACTTGAACACTCTGCCAGCAGCCGCCGGAGCACGCACGCCACGCGTTGCCGTGTTCCCGTTCATAAAAACTGACACTCACTGTTCAAAAATACTGGATTTTCAGGCGCGTTCCTAAGTTCATGCGAGATGAGGGTTGGGCAACGAATAAGCATAACATATTCCCCCAAAAACGTTCAATAGGCTGTACATTTAGACGGCCAAAAAAGAGCACGGCTAGTATTCGACAGGAAGGTTTCGTGTTGCTGACTTTGTTGACTAAACTTTTTTTTTGCCTCACACTAGCTGTCAGAATAACATGATTTCATGTACCATGAAGCTACTTTACAGGACCCGTTTTCTTAATTTGTCTAAAGGCAGCTGTTGTGGATTAATTCTTCAAACGTACGCCATAAGGACCTGAGGAAGTAATAATAGATGATGTGATCTATGGAATATATCTTTTGATTGCGCCAGCGCATCGTAATTGATGGTGCACATCAGACGACCCAGTGCGTTCGCGTTAGATTAAGTCACTTGTACGTGTGGAGGCACAGCAATCTGGATCAATGGGCATCATCCGTTTCGCGCAGTTTGGTCAAGCGTGTAAGCGACGCAAAATCTCATTTTAAAATGTTCACTTCTCGCTGTATGTTTTATGCCGATTGGTTAGGTTGGTTGTTTCTGTAGCACGATCGCTCATTGGTTCAGAAGCAAACTTTTCCTACTTCCATTTTCATTGAGGAGAAATACCTGTAGGTGCGTGCTGACAACTACTGCGCAAAGTACTACAAGGAACAAAGAGGACGAGCGCAGCGACCAAATATCAAACGTCGACGAAGAAACCGCTCAGAACTGTGGTAACGAAAGCTGAGACTTCGAAGCTAAGGAAAGGGCGCAAGACAAAACTATTGACAAGGACCTGGCTACACTCACTACCGAGATCTCCTTGACGCAGAAGATGATAGGCTAACTTGAGCAGTGTAAGCGCAGGCTATGCAATCTATGCTCATACGGTCCGAAAACACGCTGATGTAGCTGCAGCACAAGATACGAGAGACAGAGATAGAGATAGAACTTGAGGTCTACGGGTGCATCCAAAGACACAGGCGAGAAAGTTCGAAAGATCAGGACTTACATTAAGTCAAAGCTGAACCATCTTCAAGGCCAGCTCAAGAAGATGCAGTCAGCCGAACATGAGCATCCCAAGCTCATGAAGAACGAGAGCCAGTATGAGCAGTATAAGCGCAAACAAGAAGTGGCGAAAAAAGTGTTCAACACCGCAAACGACTGGAGAGGATGGAAGACACGAGAACAGAGCGCTGAACTAACAACCGAAGTTTATTGCAAACCAAGTGCAAAATATAGAAAAACAGAATCTGCGCATAACCGAATCTGCCTAAAGGCAGCTCTAACTCACTCTTGTCACCACCTGATAGAATGTAGTTTTTCACACCAAGTTCTTTGCTTTCAACAAGCAAGTTTTGCATATCCCCTGATAACTTCTATCGCCGAGACTCTCCTTATGTCACTATATAAGAGTACCTGTTAGGGGAAAGCAACAGCCTACTCAACAAGCCACATTCCAACACGGCTTTTATTCCCTACGTACACGAGGCTTCCCATAGGCTAAAGAAGGTCGCTGGCGAAATAGGTGTACGAGTTGTGTTCTGCGCACGCGACAAGCTCGCTGGGCTATGTCGCAGAGTCAACTGTGAATGACTTGTAAAAAAGAAGCATGCTCTCAGAAACACGCTACGCGCTTTGTTGAACGTGTCTTAGCGATTGTATTCAAGATATTGCTTACATGCGGGCTCTGTTACATTTGCCAAACAGGCCTATGCATTAATGATCAGTTGAGGGAGCAAGCTAACTCTTTAAAAGGCTCCGTTCCCAGCCACTTGGCGGAGCATTGTGAAAAGTGCGGCTGAAAAGTCCCCATGATGATCGAATGTTCAGGCGTCTGATGCCAATGTGTGCTTGCACCACGAACTATTACGGCAATATTTCCTGTTGTATTAGGAAGCATGAAAGGTACTTCCACCGCATTTCCAAGTAGGGGAAGAAGTTATGTCCACTGTATTCACAAACAGAGGCGTGCTGGCAGGTACAACACCCGCTTGCCGCGCATACGACCCGCGTGCGATCCTCATTCATACCCAGAATTTTTAAAACTTAATTTTATCATTCCTGATTTTTTAGGTCATGCAAGGATGACAATTTTACGCTGACAACCAACGACACCGACGCCAATGATGGAGTTTTCGCGAAACGAGCTCTTTAACGCTGTCGGGATAATATAGTCGCCTAACAACGGCCAGTATATTCACAGCACTATTGAGTATATTAGGGTAGGAATACTCCTGATGGTACTATTGATTGCAGTGTCCATAATACCGATTTCTTATCGATGGTAATATACGATGGTTTCGAAAAAAAAAGCTATTTATATATCGATTATCCACTTGGTAATAGTTCTGCATCACCAGTTTTGGAACGTTGAGCCACATCAGTTTTATTATTATTATTATTATTATTATTATTATTATTATTATTATTATATTATTATTATTATTATATTATTATTATTATTATTATTATTATTATATTATTATTATTATATAACCCTATAGACAGGGCAGACGCGAAGTACCAGCTGGTTTTATTCTTTGCAAAAATCAAGCATGAGTACAACACGACAGCTTCATTGTTGTGGCTTGCAAACGTGGCCATTTGCCTCGGTGTCGCTCGAACACTGACCGCGGAATAACACTCACAGGTGAACCCGTGTCTACCAACATCGTGAGCGGCACTCCGTTCCAACTTATCTGGCGCAAAATAGGCTTTACGTGCGCGCGGTCCGTCACTTGATGCGAAGTCAGCGTGTATAAAGCTTCGCAGTCATCCGAACTCTCTTGTGGGTCTTGCGAAAGGGCGTTCGCTTGCTGCCTCCGATTAGTGTCTTCGTCCGACGCTTTACACACTCGTGCCAAGTGGCCGCGTTTCCTGCATCGATGGCACACTGTTCGGAGATGACGACAATCATCCGGTTGGCGCGAGGATGCACCACAGCGGGTGCAAGGCCGATGCTCATCGCGAGATAGCCCACTTGCTTTCTTCGACTTCGAACGTGAGAGGCCCGGCCGGACAAAATTCGTTGTGTCGGCTACTGGGGAGGGCAGTGGCTGCATGTGCTGCGCGTTTTCCGCGGCGGCCTCAGCAGCCATTACGAATTAAGTCTTCTGCTTCCTTCAAAGTCAGGGAACCGCGGGTCAACAACAGACGTCTTACGTCGTCGTCTCGAACACCACATACAATGCGGTCCCGCAGCATGCGGTGCAACATGTCGCCGAAATTGCAGTCTTCGGCCATGCGGCGAAGGGTGGCTACAAAATCCCGCCCTCGCTCACCCTCTGCCTGTGCGCGTGAAGAATCGGTAGCTGGCTGCTGTTTCGTTGACCTGCGGCTCGTAGTGGCTCTGCAGATGCTTGATGACATCGCTGTATGAGGTAGTTCACGCTTTTGGGGTGGCATCGTTCCTGAAGTACTTTGACGGCGCCATTGGACAGAGCCGCCACCAGCAGGGCTCGTTGTTTCGCCTCGTCTGTGATTTCCTGTGCTTGAAAGTATGCTTCCAAGCGTACCTTGTAGGTGGACCAGCCTCCTTCTTCCGTGAATGCAGGCGCCTGTCCCGGCGCCATCGCTGCCTGTTTCAGCAGCCGCGCTTCAAAGCCTCTTCCCACCGCGTCGATTCGTGCCTCGTCGCCACTGTTACGTCGCGAGTGAACGGCTCAGTAACCAAGCAAGAACAAGGAAGGTTTATTTTGCGCGTCTCGCTTTATGTGCTCGGCGATGGCGATGACGTCATGACATGATTGGCGACACGCTTGCATGACGTAGCAGAAATTTGCTGGTATTTTGCAGTCGTCACTCGGGTTACACGTGAAGCTTGGGCCCGTATTTACTAATAACCTTTTTCTTGCGATTAAAGGCAGCCTTGAATAAAAAAATTCAGGTAGAGTTAAATAAAAGAGACCTTTCATAAATCCACCTTAGGGCGTTTTAAGGGCACCTAACGAAGGGCATCCTTGTCCGTGTAAGCATAGCATGACCAAAGGCGTGGTATGACAGTTATGGGAGCGAAGCTACGCGCGGTTTTTGCTTGAATCGGTGTACACGTCGTCCATGTAGCAAATGTACAGTGTCCATTTTTATGAAAGGGAACATGGGAGCGAGTGGCCTGCGTGCTCCGGAGGCAGCAGGCAGTGCATTCAAGCGAGAGCGTGAGCAACCACAGTCTCTTTTCACGTCATGTCGTGGCGAGCAAAACAACCATTTGCTGTTGATATAGAACCAGCGGCAAGAGTTCGACCCCCTCTCCTTTTCAGGGTGAGCACGCGAGAGCTGGTAATCAGCTTGAAGGCCAACTCCGGTGATTTTTTAGGTCAATGAATCTCAATGAAATTCGCTGGTATCTTCCTTTGCACATTTTTGTCCTTATGCCAAATCATAGGTTGAGTGATGCACTGATCGTTTGCAAATGAATTTTAAAGATATCCTCGAAAATCTCATCTCACTTGCCAGAATTATTGGCAACACTGTCTGTGTGACGTCATGTTTGGCATGTCAACGGAAGTGACGCAGCCGATGCCATCGCTACTTTGGCCGCTACAGCGTTTATTATCTTTCCACAAGGTGACGGTGGCGGTGTTTGATACGTGTATAGCAGGGGAATCTTTCTTCCTTCCTTTGTGGTGTTTGGCCGGTGCTTCGCTAGACTGGCTTTCACAGTTTTCATACTCCGCGCTGGCGGAACCAGTATATGGCCTCCGGCTCGACCAAACAGTACGCCATACGCAGACAGGGTACTCGTTTGGGTTTCAGTTTCGGTATTGCATATTTTTGCGTATTGAAAATTATTTTCTAATTTCCTGAGCATTTGAGCTATTGGGCTCATGGCAAGAGTGTCTCGGGAACATTGAAACACCATAACCTTGACATGGTCAGAAATCGTTCTGGTCAAAAAAGCTTGCCGTTCTATATCAGCAAGGCATGGTTGTATTGCTCGCCGCGAGATGACACGAAAAGACTGCTTTCGCTCCATTTGAACGCGCTGCCAGCAGCCGCCAGAGCGCGCAAGCCCTCGCGTCGCCATGTTCCCTTTCATAAAAATTCACACTGCACTGTTCAAAGACATATGGATTTTTCAGGCACGTTCTTTAGCTCATGCGAGATCACGGTTCGTGCAACGAATAAGCATAACTTATTCCCCCAACAAGAGGTTAAAGAAACTGCATTTAGACTACAAAAATAAGCACGGCTAGTATTCGACAAGAAGGTTTCGTGTTGTTGACTTTTGTTGACTGAACTATTTTTCTGCCTCAACACTAGCCGTCAGAATAACATGCCTCCGTAGCTCCCCCGAAAGCTACCTTACAGGTACCCATTATCGTAAGTTTGTCTAAAGGCAACTGTTGCGGATTAATTCGTCAAACGTATGGTTTAAGGAGATGAGGAAGTAATAATAGATGTATGTAATCTAGCGAGTATATCTTTAGATTGCGCCAGTGCATCGTAATCGACGGTGCACATCCGAGCAACCAGTGCGTTCGCGTTAGATTAAGTCACTTGTAACTGTGGAGCACAGCAGTCTAGACCAATGGACATTATCCTTTTGCGCAGTTAGTTCAAGCATGTAAGCGATGGAAAATCTCATTTTAGAAGTGTTTCACTTTGTCGCTTATGCTTTATCCGACTAGTTAGGTCGGTTGTTTGTGTAGCACGATCGCTCATTGCTTCAGAAGTGAACTTTCCCCACTTCCATTTTCATTGAAGAGAAATACCTGTAGGTGCGCGCTTACAACTTCTGCGCAAAGTACTACAAGGAACAAAGAGGACGAGCGCAGCGACAAAATATCAGACGTAGGCGAAGACACCGCTCAGAACTGTGAGAACGAAAGCTCAGACTCCGAAGGTGAGGAACTGGAGGAAGACAAAACCCTTGACAAGGACCTGGCCACACTCACTACCGAGATCTCCTTGACGCAGAAGATGATAGGTGAACTTGAGCAGTGTCAGCGCAGGCTGCAATCTATGCGCATGCGGTCCGAAAAGACGCTGATGCAGCTACAGCAGAAGATACGAGGGACAAAGATGAAAAATGATCGAATTGTCTCAAACTTGAGCTCTGATGGGGCACCCGAGGACACAGGCGCGAAAGTGCAAAAAATCAGGACTGACATTGAGTCCAAGCTGAACCTTCTTCAAGGCCAGCTCAAGAAGATGAAGTCGGCCGAACATCAGCATGCTAAGCTCATGAAGAACGAGAGCGAGTATTAGCTACTGGTCCGCAAGCGCAAACAAGAAGTGGCGAAGAAAGTGCTTAGCAGCGCAAACGACAGGAGGGGATAGAAGAGACGAGAACAGAGCACTGACCTAACAACCAAAGTTTATTGCAAACCAACTGCTATATATCGGAAAACATAATCTGCACATAACCGAAGCTGCCTAAAGGCAGTTATACCTCGCTTTTGTCACCACCAGATAGAATGTAGTTTTTTACACCAAGTTAATCGCCTTCAACAAGCAGGTTTTCCTAATCCCCTGCTAACTTCCATAGCCGAGACTCTCCTTATGTCACTAAAAGTACCTGATAAGTGACAAAGCAACAGCCTACTCAACAAGTAACATTCTAACATGGCTGTTATTCCCTACGTACCGAGGTTTCCCAAGGCTATAGAAGTTCGCTGGCAAAATAGGTGTACGAGTTGTGGTCTGCGCACGTGACAAGCTCGCTGGGCTATGTTCGCAGGGTCTACAGTGAAGGACCTAAGAAATAAGCATGCAGTAAGAAACATGCTACGCGCTATGTTGAAGTGTTTTAGCGGATTGTAAAAGAATATTGTTTACATGCGGGCTTTGTTACATTGACCAAACAGGCCGATGCATATAATCGCTTGAGGGAGCACGCTTACTGCTCTAAAAGGCTCTGTTCCCAGCCACTTGGCGGACCATTGTAAAAGTGCGGCTGAGAGGAATTTTTGACAAGTGTGTGGTTTTGCGCGATATAATATCGGACGTGAGCACGAGATTATCGAAGCCTTCCACATCAACAATTGGCGCTTCCTGTGTTAGCGTCCCTCGATTTTCTTCATGGCAGTGAATTTAGCTAGAAGGTCCACTGATATGACTGGCTCCATGATAGGTATAAGCTGTTTGGCACATGTATGTGCAAGTTTTGCTGATGTTGCGTGGATATGCACAGATTCGTGTTTTCCTGTATATTGCAGTTTGTTTGGAATAAACTTTAGTTGTTAGTTCAACGCTCCGTTCTCGACTCTTCTATCCCCTCCGCTCGTTTGGCTGGTAAGCACTTTCTTTGTGTACCATGCAGCACCAACCAGCCCAATCAAGCATTTTGTTAAAGTGGCGAACATGGTTAAAAAACAAGGTGGCCTAGGTGAGCATGTGAAAGGGGCGAGCAGACGGCATCGTGAGGCTGAAAATCAGCGAAACCAGCAGATAGCGCAAATGCTCAAAGGGAGCCGTCAGCAGGGAAACCGCACCTGCTCCCTCGAGGTCCAGACCAGACAAGGAAACGGTCCTGAAGCAGTGTCACGAGTATATATATGGCCACCTGCGCAAACAGGCACCATCCATGTTCCAGCGCGTCTATTGGTGTTTTCCCCAACAGAATCCAGCTGTACCAAACGGCCAGTTCTCTCCAAAAGTGGCCAATCAGAGGTGGCAAAAACTTAAAAAAAGAACATCGAAAAACTGATCTTGACCAAGCAAAGTATCTGCACCTCGCAGAAAGTGAACCAATCACTGTTAGAACGGGAGAGACTCACGCGCTACCTGGAAAGATTGATGCTGGAGCAAGAAAGTCCGCTTCAAACTGGGAAGGACATCCGGGACTTGGACTACGAGATAGAGAGCGTGAGGGCGAATCTAGACTACCTGAACGACAACATTCGGGAATGCCAGGCTCTCATCGTCCAAGTAGAGGACATTAAAGACAACACAGAATGCCTGGAACTGCATCCTGTTTTGGAAGGCATGGGGGCACCACAGGGCTGGTATACCTGCTCCTCAAGCTGCTGCACATTGGCGAGAAACCCAGAGTCTGCAGGCAGCACAGAGCAAAATCCAGGTTCTAGAGCTAGAAGCCAGACAGTAACAGATAGAGGCTAGCAATGCCATTAACCGGAACCTGCATCAGCACACCATGGATAAGATTCAACTAGAAGCCTTGGCACCACCTAGCTGGTTAGAGGGGCCGGAAAGCGCGCGCCAGCTAAGGTCATCATCACCGACCGACATGTGAATACCAGAGGCCCAGTCGAAATATACGACAGGCCGCATTTGGAAGGACGCGGCTCTTCCATTCAACTGCTTATCGATGGTAGATGCTTGTGGATAGGAATGTACTTATAGACATATTCTGGTATTTGATGTCGGCAATCATTTGTCATTTTCGCCAAAAGATCACTAATAAATTAAGTGAGCCGAGTGCCGCCGATAGTTGGCTATACCACAAATCGTTTGGGCAAAAAATTGGGGACCTTTAATCTTCGCCTTTATATAGGAGATGAACGCGATGGTGATGAAGCGTGGAAACTTGGGCAAGTTGGTAGGACGGTACTGAATATACGAACAGCGCAACCTAGAAGCAGTATACGAATATACGAACAGTGCAACTCAAGCCGAAATTTGGCAAAGTTGGACTAGCTGCATTCGTTAAACCGACGGGCGAACGGTTGTCCAATAGGAACTAAATGCGAGACAGTGCGTGTCGTGCGCAAACGCCCGGCATGAAGGGACCAACGGTGAGGGTAACTGCACCGCGACCGTCTTCTGTCGATGCTGCACTGCAAGGCTCGGCGCGGTCGGCGATCATGAAAACAAGTTTATATCGGTTATATGCCACTGTGAAAGTGAAGCACTATGAAACGAATAGAAGATGTTATGAGAGGCAAGTACAACGCGCAGTCAGCGCACACAGTAAGCGCCCTCGCGTTTTCCACCATGCGGATAGTTATAGCGCGAGAACAAAACGACGATACAGAGACAAGAAGACACGAGCGTCGTTTTGTTCTCGCGCGATAACTATCGTCATGCCATACCAACTAGCCCAAGGTCATGCCATATCAACTAGCCCACTTCCACCATGCCGGCACTGGCGTGCCGAAACCAAGTGAACGTCTCCGCGAACACGGGCAATGCGTATAACTCGCTTGAATGTGATGAATTAGAAACTACGAAGAACACTGACAACGCTAATACAAGTAAGCTTATTGTCAGTAGTCGTGTACCCGCACAGTCACTGGCCACAAACTCAAAGTGATATATAACAAAAGTAATCAAGTGTGCTGCCGGTGTGAGTTGCATTGCCGACACAACGCGAAGGAAACGTCGCATACAATTATTTCGCAGAAAATAATATATGCTCAATTAAAGCTCAGATAAACTTATGTCGTTTCCTCCATCTGACAATCGTTGTCAAACATCAAGCGTTGAATGCGATCGAGGGTACGACTGATCGTGCGGCCGGCGGTGCACAGCGAGCGGCTTACCAGCACGATGAAAGAACCGTACGTACGAACTGTCTCGTCGCTGTAAGTATACATATATCTACATCACCCGGTAAGACACCGCGAACATTAGACAACTACCTATTGTTGATTTGTGATTATAAAATACAATGACGAAATTCCACGCGAGCCGAATGTTGCGATCGCTGGTGGTCGTTTAGCCGTACTCCTCGTAAGCCTATAGCGACGCCGTCGGCAAGCCGACACGGTGGCATCGGCGGGGCGCCTGGCTGCTTCGCCAGCATTCCTGCATGAGCGCCGCTGCTTTGTTTGTGTTTGCGGACTCGTGCACCAGCGCGGCGAACGCTGGTTCAGCCGACATGATCGAATGCAAGCTAATAATTCGTATTATCTGACTAGAGTGATGTAAGATTAGATGGATCCATATTAAAAGATCGGTGCGCTTCGGGGTACGAATTAGCCCATGTAAAGTTTGACGTTACGGTGTCAATGTTTATTGTTTTTTTAAGCAAGTAAAGTCGCCCACTGGCACTACATGGGAGGTCAAAATACTGTGCAATATAACCGGTATATATATATATATATATATTATATATATATATATATATATATATATATATATATATATATATTATATATATAAAGTAGTTATAGCAGAAGAAAAGTGCCGACACCCGTAACTGTCTCTCCTTACAAGGACACCTCAACAGGTCAGCACAGGAATGAGGTATGGGGAATAAAAGATATAGGGAAGGTAAGATTGGAAGAGAGGAAAAAAGAGGTGAGGGTCATTCGACCTGCTTCCCGCAACGAACTCACAAGCCCCCATGCGCCATGTGCAGCTGACTAGGAAAGCTCCGAAGGGCTGGAGAGGTATCGTCATTGAGAGGAAGACAACGGGTTGGATTGGCACGTCGTAGAAAGCGCGTGAAGCACTCGCCGAAGCGCGTAATCTCTGTATGGAAAAAATTGTGGTCCGTAGCACTCACTAATAGGAGACCAGTAGACCTCAATGGGGAGGCACTAATGTTCCTTCAGGTCACAAACGCTCAAATAGCGCAGAAGTCTTGAGGAAGGTTTCCCCGCGCTTCACCAGCATGCGTGCGCACGGGGAAAGAAAATCACATCACACTGGTGTGGAGCGTCCTAGTTTGCTGTAAGCATCGAAGAGTGATCTGCGCGCGTCGGAATACTCCTCACACTTGAAGATAATGTGATGCAGTGTTTCCGGCTGCGGGCAATGACGGCAGTTTGGGTCTCCCCGGCCCGACTGTCTGTGAACTGTCCGCCGTGCGGTAGCAGCCGATGCGCAGGCGGATAAGGAAGGCACGCTCCTCTCTCGAAAATCCAGTTTTCGGGAGTGGGCGTGGTAGCTGCCCTGCCACAACTCGTGGGTCCAGGTGGCGAGCGGTGACGGAGCCCGTGTGCGAAGCCGTGCTACGTCGAATGTGCTCACCGCTGTAGTCACAGGGGTTCCCGGAGGAGTGCGCATCCTGTGGCGAGCTCGTTGGCCGCTTCGTTTGTCGGATATTCCAACGTGCGCTGGTATCTATTGCAGCACAAGATCACGCCCGAGGTCCTGCACTTCTTCGAGCTTTCGCGCGATGCGCGTGGCAACCGGAGGTCTGCGGGAGTCCTGCGCGAGTAGTTGGAGGCAGCAGTTAGTCCGAGCGAACGGCAGCCGACGGAACTCTCAGTTGAAGGAGGGCATCGGCGGCCGAGGTCAAGCGTGGCGAGTTCGGCTATCGTCTACGATGCCTCGCAGGCGAGGTGGCACTGATTGTAAAGCTCCAGCGAAGGCACCACACACGCAGCCGCGATACAACCGTCGTTCAACACTGAACCATCAGTAAAGACGAGGAGTAGCCCCGCGAGAAGTTCGTCGAAAGTGGTGGCAGTTTCGTACCGGAGCGTACACTCTGGCGTCGTCCGCTTGCTTGCTTGCGTCGTCCGCTTACTTGCTCCCGGTAACCGTGTCCGAATCTTCAGAGGCCGATGGTGGCAGGGCGGGGCACTATAGTCATTCACATCCGGTGAGCTCGGGACGAGGGCGTAGAATGCCGCAGCGCATTGCCCCATCCGTGAGTGCGGAAGTGAGGAGAGCCAGAATACCAGCTGCTGTCCGCGGCGCGTGCGTTTCATACGCTTTTTGTGATTTAGCGCTCGAAGATTCGGCCCGGAGTGACAGCGGCATGTCTCCCGCCTCAGCGAGTGTTGGGCCGATTTGAGATGATCTGGGCAAGCTGAAAAACTGGCGAATCGCAATACAGTGTGCTGTGTCCAGTGTCTCCAGTTGGAACGCGTAAGCGCCGTGAGAGGAAGGCCGTACAAAATGTGCGCTGCAGCCATTCCGTTGTAGATGCGGAGAGCTAGGGACGGTGTGCATCTTTTGCCGCGAGCAAGGAGCGCTCGAGCGGCGGAGGCGACCCTTCGCGCGTTTCGAAGCTGGTCGCTGACCGCTGGTGACCAGTTGAGGCGTTGGTCCAGCTGCACTCCGAGGTAGGTCATCGACTCTTCCAAGGAATGGGGATTGTTTGGAAAGTGAACTTTGATGTGAAGCGCTGGGCGCCATAACTGGGGTGCAGCAGCATCGCTTCCGTCTTCGCCGGTGAAAGCCTCATCCCCCTGCCCGTGATGAATGCGTCAATAGAATCCAGGACGGTTTGGACACTGGTGCAAGTACACCGGCCACTGGGCACAGGTCCCGTCGTGGACACCGCAATGTCATCCGCGTAGACCGCCACGCGCACATCACAGGGAAGAGCACTGGGAATGTAATCGTCGATGTCAGCCAAGGCGAGATTGAACAAGAAGGGGCTGAATACACTGCCCTGCGGAACACCGACAATCACGGGACGCGGCTCACTAAGGACTCCACCGAGGCGCACACGCATGGTTCTGCCGCCGAGAAAGGCTGCGATGTACGTTAAGAGGAGACCGGTCACTCCGAGATCGTGCACCGCGTTCAGGATGGTGGGGTGTGGCAGGGAGTCGAATGCCGCCTTGATGTCTAACAGAGGAGGTACCCGGCCCCTTCTTTGTGCTATGCCTCTTCTAGCGTTGCGATGACGTCGGCAAGGGCGTCAGCAGTGGCACGCGAACGGCGGAAGCCACACTGCGAAGGCGAGGAAACATCCAGTGCCTCGGCAATCCATTCAAGTCTCCTCAGTGCCATGGCCTCGAAGAGCTTGCCCGCTGCGGAGGTAAGGGAAACAGGGTGATAGGAAGCTGGCTCCGAGGCGGGTTTGCCCTGCACAGGGACGACGATGGCGTCGCGCCACTCTTGCAGCACTATCCCCGTGCGCCACTCGTCGTTGTGGGCGGCCAAGAGCACTGGGAGCTGAGACTGATCGATGTTGAGAAGCATCTGGTATGTCACGCCGTCAGGGCCGGGCGCTGAGCGCCGTTTGCGCGACGCCAAAGCCAGGCGCAACTCCCCGAGAGTGAAATCCACAGTGCATAAAGCGCGTACTTGATTGCGCATGCCGGTGGTGAGGAAAAGCGGCGAGGTTCGTACCACTCTCGGCGGTGGTGCAGCGGGAGTTGGGGAACCTCGGGCAAGCTTTCGACAGCTCTGAGGCGGAGGGTGTCAGCCAGTAGCTCGGCCAATTGCTGGTAAGTGAACGATGTGCAACAGCAATGGCGAGGGCTGAGAAACGTAATCAACGGGGTAGAGGACGGCACTGAATATCCTCCACGCACGCGCGGAGCGTCGCGGGTCGTCCAGCGTGACGCATAGACTGCCCAAGGAGCGGTCGCGTCTTTGCCGTGCGTGTCGCCGACACATGGCGTCAAGGCGATTATAAGTGTCCAGAGCTCCTTGAGGTCGCTTTTAGTCGCACGGCGCTGGAGCATCCGGTGAGCCGCGCGTAGATTGAGAGTTTTATGTCCGGAACTGGTGTTCCCACTGGCACTGTGCCCTTGCGCGAGGCCGCTTCGACGCAGCGGGCGACGTGCGAGAAGTAGGCGACACCGGAAGGTGGGGAGGCAGCCGAGATTTGCCGAAAACGCGGTCAGTCAGTAACAGTGTATGTGCGCGTGCCCGCACGGCGTCGATCAAGTGGCTTTAGGTGGAGGGGTAATGGTCTGAGCCCCACGAGTCTGCCTCCCTCTTCCATTCGTACCGGCAATGATCATTCACAAGTGAGAGGTCTATGGCACTGCTCTTTACGCCGTGACGGACGAAAGTCGGACAGCCCGTATTTACAATAAGCAAGCCTGTCCCAGCAATGATATCCAACAGGTATCTGCCTCTGCAGTCTATGTGGTCACTCCCCAAGCCGTATGGTGCGAGTTTAAGTCTCCACAAATTACACAGTCACTTTGTAGGCGTCGCACCAAACGGGTCACGAATGCCGTATCCCACCTGTGGACAGGATGGACATAAACACACGCCGCTGCCGTGTCACACTGCCCGAGACGCACTTTAACCACCACACATTCAACTTCACTGCACAAGCTGTCAGAAACCTCAGCAGTGCAATGTGCGAGTTCATTGCGCACGTAGATGAGGCGTAAGAGCGGGCAGAAGGATGTGTGGGGTCGCAGCACACATCTAAGTCGCAATCGCGAACTTGACACCTTGCTGTGCAATGGTAGCTCGAGTAACCAGTAAGTCTACGTTCGCTTACGCGTACATAAGCCTCCTGTAGTGCGACGATGTCGTACGCGTTGAGCCGCAAGTACTCAGCGAGCTCACTGTGACGGCGGCGCAAAGAACGACAGTTCCACTGAAGGATGCGCGGCCGCCGTGCACAGTTTTTACTCGCCATGCTGTGTCAGAGCTTGTTGCGTAGCCAGCGCTGCTATGCAGAGCGGGCGAATCGGACAGTCGCGAGGGAGGAAGCCCAACGCGGCACGAACTGCGGCCGCGAGCACCAAGATCGCCGAGGCGTTCTCTGGAGCGGTGGTGGTGTTCATTGATGCATGAGCAGTAGAGCCACCAGCGGCCGCCGCATATGAAACCCCTCTCGAGTGGCAGAATTCTGTGCCGTGGGGTTGTTCTTACGAAAACTGCAAAGGCCTCGCGGCGTCTTATGGGGCGGGCCGATTGCGCGCGGACCTCTAGTAGCTGACGCTCTTGTTGCCAGCGAGGACAGCGGGGTTCTGTGGCCAGATGGTTGACGCCATAGAATATGCAACGCGGGCTGCGCGGTGCAATCGGCACGCGGATGTGGCCCGCCACACCACGCACAACTCATGTGCGGTGCAGGTGATGTCCGTGTGGCCGTAGCGACCGCACCATACGCACTGCACAAGACGAGGGCGGCGAGCACGGACCGGGCGTCGTTGTTTGTAATTTCCATGACCTGTGGAGGTTTCCGTCCCGAGAACATGATGATGACATTGCGTCCGGATCGCGTGCACTGTAGTACAGGGAGCTGCGACGCGATGTTGTCGCGTAGTTCCTCCTCCGTAAGTGCTGGGTAGACGTTGTGGATTTCTCCACTGCAGGTGTTGGTTGACGCCGGCCTGGCACGCACGGGGATCTCGCAGATGTTGGAAACTGCGAGGAGGGGCGAGAGCGGTGCTCCCGCGGCAACGTCGTCAGCGATAACATTGTGGCCGAAGTTAATTCCCACGCGGTGTGCTCCCTCGACTGCCGCTAATTGTGCGGAGATTGCCTCTTGTGCCGCAGACCAAAAGGAGTTTTTCCTGCTGGTTGGCCTGTAAAGGATGGTCTCCAGCTGGAAGTGGACCCAGGCTCGCAGGTAGCTGAGAGGGTGGGTATATTTTTGGGTTGAAACCGCAGGTTTTTGTACTCCCTGGTTCTTTTGCCGTGTGTTGGTGGAAGGAACCTGTGGTTCGCAGAGTTTGGTGCCGTTTGGAGCAGCTGTGGATGGCAGTGAAGGAAATGGTTCCTCGGCGGCCCCAGCACACAGATTTCGCGAGCAAGGGGCGCGGCTGCGTTTCTTGGGATTCGCTGGATTTGTTTACATTCCGGCGTAGCTGAGTAGACGGTCTTGAAAGAGGTGTAGTGGGGACCGAGAGGAAAACTTCTTTTTCTCCCTCGGCTTGTGGGGTAGAGAGCGCTGCCTTTCCAGGTGTCCCTGTGTCGTCAGTCACCAAACGGGAGGAGAGCCCTGCTCCTTCTGTTTCGGGCTGCTATCTTCTACAGAGGTGTTGGAAGAGGAGGTCAGTGTGTTGTGTGACCACGACGAGGAGGAGTGGGGGACGACGTTTCAGTGATGGGGAAAGAACCACTGCTGCTGCGTCGCTCTTCTGAGGGGGAGACAGCTCACATTCTGTCTTTTCTGGGTAGCCACCTCATTACTGCTGCTGGCTTGAATTTCTGTAAACACTGTGCCGTGCTCCCGAAGGGGTTGCAGAAATTAGGTGCCTTTTCTTATCTTCTAACCATTACCACCACCACCAATTTCTCTCTCCCGGCACGGAGACCGGTTCTGCAGTATGGCGGGCGTCCCTAAAATGGCGGCGGCGGCTGTCTGCCTTCTTGTTACTGGGCCGGTAGAGTTCGTTCTCTGTAGTGTAGCGCGGGTAGTCAGTGTTTGCGGTGTTCTGCTTTGAAATAATAGCGCATATATTAATATATATATAATATATATATATATATTATATATATTATATATATAATATATTATATATATATATATATATTATATATATATATATATATATATTGATTGATATGTGGGGTTTAACGTCCCAAAACCACTTCATGATTATGAGAGACGCCGTAGTGGAGGCTCCGGAAATTTCGACCACCTGGGGTTCTTTAACGTGCACCCAAATCTGAGCACACGGGCCTACAACATTTCCGCCTCCATCGGAAATGCAGCCGCCGCAGCCGGGATTCGAACCCGTGCCATGCGGTCAGCAGCCGAGTGCCTTAGCCACTAGACCACCGCGGCGGGGATATATATATATAATATATATATATAATATATATAATATAATATATATATATATATATAATATTATATATATATATTATATATATATATATATATATATATATATTATATATATAAAATATATACGTGTGTGTGTGTGTGTGTGTTGCATGACCAATATACCGCGTTCTTCAGTGCTGAATAAATTGGAATAACATAATATACTCTACAAGTGCAGGGTCGCCATTTTTTTTGCCATTCGTCGAGACGGTTCAACTGTTAGTCCTACTGGAGCATTCTACTTGGACCAAATTTAAACAAAGTGTAGTAAGTGCTAGGGGGTAACAGTTGACCTTTGCAGTGGCTCCCGCAGTTAGTCCAAAATTGGTTCAAAATCTGTGGCAGCCCATTATTCCCCTAGAGGACCAATGGCATACCCCACTTTAGTCCTTTTCGGTATACAGCGTTATAACTACGGAAGCAGAAAAGAAAGATAGAAAAGGTCGCTGACTTTCAACAATGATTTAAGAGCGTATAGTGTTGTACATATCTAAAGGTGAAACAAGGAGTTTGGGCATGCGTATAGCAGTTAACAACCGCTCTAGATCTTGTGGTAAGATATACAAAGGGCAAACCGAAAGGTGCTTGAATGACTGTTTGAGAGAGCATAATGATAATGTGCACAATGCAGTTCATGGGCACCGCAGAATCCACTGCCGAGACTGTGGCTGCGTGTCCCTCTTTGAACGTTGCGACGTAATAGGCAAGCTCCACTAGCAAGCCACGCGTGAGTTAATTGCAGCGTATCACATAAGTAAGCTTGACGGTACATGTGTAAGTTTAGCAGCAGCTCGTCGTCATTGCAAAAAGATATTGCATATCTACATCATTTTCAAGCTGTTTATTTGTTTCCACATCAGGAGACAAGAATTTTGCTGATAATTTCTCGCAGTGGTTGTTAACTGCGCCCTTCAAGCATGCTGTATACTCTTGTTTCACTATATTGTCACCACTACGCTGCCAAATCATTGTTGAAAGTCAGTGCTCTTTTCTAGTCTTGTTTTTTGCTTCAATAGTTACGCTGTAACTACTTCTAGGTTGCGCTCTTCGTATATTCAGCGATAGTGATATTCCGTTCCTAGTGTGCACTTCAATATCTTCTCTAAATCGAAATAAGCATGTTTGAAATCCTTTTAAACTTGCTGTAAACACACTACATGACCTTAAAGGGGCATGTAACGTGTGTGCCTTTTTTAGTGGGTGACTGGCTTTATATATAAAGTCCTCATGATAATCCCATGTTCTGGCGTCTGATGCCAACGTGTGCTTGTACCACGCACTATTACGGCAATATTTTCTGTTGTGTTAGGAAGCACGAAAGGTATTTTCACTGCATTTGCAAGTAGGGGAAGAAGTTATGGCCACTGTATTCACAAACTGAGGCGTGCTGGCAGGTACAACACCCGCTTGCCGCGCATGCAACCCGCGTGCGCTCCTCACTCATTCCTAGAATTTTCAAACTTTTTTTGTCATTCCTGTGTTTTTTGATCACGCAAGGATGGCTATTTTTCACTGACAACCAACGACGCCAATGACGGAGTTCTCGCGAAACGAGCTCTTTAATGCTGTCGGCATAACATAGTCGTTTAACAACGGCGAGTGTATTCACAGCACTATTGAGTATATTAAGGGTAGAAATATTCCTGATGGTACTATTGATTGCAGTGTCCATAATACTGATTTCTTATTGATGATAATACTATCGATAGTTTTGCAAAAGCTATTGATATTGCCAAAGAGACTTTTACGATATCCAACATTATGAAGAATCAGCGTCCACAGTCTTGTGCGCACTCTTGCTTGGGGCAGCACGACTCATGCCTCTTATTCACAGGCACGAGTCAGTGTGGGTTGGAGCTGCGAAGAAGAAGAAGGTGCGTTGGCAGATGAACAGTTTTCGTTTTGGAATGCTCTAGCGAACTCCTCCATCTTTTCGCACATAATTTTCAGGGCACAAGTTCGCCCACAATAAACTAGTTTTTGACGTTTCTTCTCTTGCACCCGTTACATTCTGGTGGAGGTGCTGGGTATGATTGGAGGCCCCCTTGGCGCAAGAGAGCGAAGCCCCGATTCTCAACGATTGGAACCTGGCGAACTGACTCCGGTACACCAGCGTTCAAGCCGCCGTCTCCGAGGAGAGCCGCCTGAATTCGCACCCCTCCCCAGTGCTCCAGCAACACAAGCAGCGTCCACAAACAACGGAACGATGGCTTACCAGGCGACATCATCGGAACTTATTCTGTCCCCACCATGCTTGCCTGAGCCCTTCCACGGCGACACGTTCGAGGATGTGGAGGATTGGTTAGAACACTTCGAGCGGGTTGCGAAAACCAACGGTTGGGATGAAGCAAAGAAACTTCGTCACGTGTACTTCGCATTGGAGGATGCAGCGAGGACGTGGTATGAAAACCAGGAAGCGTTCATACCGACATGGGAAGAATTTCAACGACAAATAGTAGCTACATATGCCAGCACCGATCGTCGGGAGGAGGCGGAGAACGCTCTATAGAGTCCAGAAACCAGCGCACGAACGAAAGCGTTGGCATGTATATTGAGGACATGTCCCGCCTTTTCAAACGCGCTGACCCAAACATGAACGAAGAAAAAAAGCTGCGTCACTTGATCCGAGGGGTCAAACAGGAGTTATTTGCCGGTTTGGTACGCAACCCACCTCGTACAGTAGCTGAATTCCGCAACGAAGCCACCTCCATAGAGCGGGCATTGCAGCAGCGCTCCTGTCACTACAATCATGATACGAGTAGTTTTCCTGCGGATGTACTCTCAGCAAACCTGGGAAGCAGCAGCGAAGCATTGAGGGAAATGGTGCGATCCATTGTGAAGGAAGAGCTCCAGAAGCTGCTGCCCCGACAAGTCACAACGCCAGTTTTGTCTCTGACTACCCTGATCAGAGATGAAGTTCGCCACGCCATTCTTCAAGCCGAACCCGAGGCGCAACCTGTTCGACTTGAACAGCAATTGCAGCAACGCCCCGTACCGACTTATGCCGATGCCGTGCGCCAGCCCACCGTGCATACTGCTTCGTTTGTAGCTCCCAGTGGCTACCGACCGGCTTCGCGTGGCTCAAACTATCCAGCTAATTCGAGGCCACGAAAAAGCGACGTGTGGCGCACACCCGACAGGACGCCTCTCTGTTTTCACTGCGGCGAAGCTGGACACCTGTACAGAATATGCCCATATTGACGAGTTGGTCTCCGTGGGTCTTCTCTAAACGCGCCATGCGCCCGAAATGGCGAAAGGCCCGTTGAAATTGAAGATTACTTGTCCGGCCATCTGTTTCCATCTGCTGGTTTCCAGCATCAGCTTAGATCACCAGCACCTGCTCGTTATCGATCGCCAAGCCCTCGACGATTTAGTTCACCTTCTCCACCTTCAACCTCAACACACCGTCGTTTAAGCAGTCCCCATCAGGAAAACTGAAGCCAGCGACCTATGGAGGCAAAGCCGCTGATGTCCGACCAACTGAAGATCCTCCGTCAAGGTCCGAGTGCAGCAACGACGAGCGGAACACTACAACTCGGTTAGGTAAAGACAAAATTTCTTCAGACTTACGCGTTACCGTAGACGGGTGTGAATTTACCGTTTTAGTTGACACAGGTGCTGATTATTCGGTTGTTAGTTACGCTGCCGCAAAGGATTTAAAGAAAGTCCTGACGCCTTGGAGTGGACCCCAGATACGCACGGCTGGGGGTCGTCTCATCACACCTCTGGGAAGATGTACCGCACGAAGAATCGGAATTCAAGGCGCTACTTACGTTGCTGACTTTGTCGTACTTCCGGAATGCTCTAGAGATTTAATACTCGGAATGGATTTTCTGCTAGCAAATGGAGCTATAATCGACCTGCAAAATTCTAGTGTCTCTTTTTCGACCAACTGGCCATAGACACAAATGAGCCAGAATACACTGCATTACGTGTTATAGATTGTGATGTTACCGTGCCGCCACGATGCAGCGTAATAGTCGGTGCAAGAAATGAAGCATTCGTTGATTCTGAAGGTATAGCGGATGAAAATATCAAACTACTGCTCAAGAAAGGCATTTGTGTAGCTCGAGGCATTATTCAATTACGTGGTGGATGTACCGATGTATTGCTCACGAATTTCGGAAACGAAATTCAGCATGTTGCAAAGGACACTGCTATCGCCTTCCAGCACGGTTTTCAAACAGTGACGGACTTATGTGGTCTGGTGTCAGGGCCACCTACTTCGGAACCTGTGCCCAATGTCGTGGCAAGAGTTGCAATCAGCCAAAATCTATCCACAGCCGAGAAGAAAATCATTGAAGACCTCCTAAGAGACTTCACCGAATGTTTCTCTACCACGTCAAAAGTACGGCGGACCCAGGTTGTTAAACACCGAATAATAATAGATGAATTAAGCTACAAGGCTGGTACACCAAAATCCGTACAAAGTATCACCGAAGGAACTTGAGATCATAAAGAGCCAAGTGAAAGAGATGCTGGAGGATGATGTCATACAGCCATCCAATAGTCTGTGGGCATCGCCTGTAGTCCTTGTGAGGAAAAAGGACAACACGCTGAGATTCTGCGTTGATTACAGAAAGCTGAACAGCGTGACCAAGCGGGATGTCTACCCTTTGCCGCGTATTGATGATACGTTGGATCGGCTACGGCACGCAAGGTATTTCTCTTCATTGGATTTAAAAAGCGGTTATTGGCAAATTGAAGTGGACGA
Organism: Rhipicephalus microplus; assembly: GCF_013339725.1. Taxonomy (NCBI): domain Eukaryota; kingdom Metazoa; phylum Arthropoda; class Arachnida; order Ixodida; family Ixodidae; genus Rhipicephalus; species Rhipicephalus microplus. The sequence continues at coordinate 70,001 of NW_023612284.1, forward strand.
AAGGGACCGTGAAAAGACTGCTTTCGTAACCCCGGATGGTCTATATGAGTTTAAAGCACTCCTATTCGGCCTCTGTTGTGCGCCTGCAACATTCCAGCGCATGGTGGACAGCGTCCTGTTAGGCCTCAAATGTTAGTCGTGCTTAGTCTACCTGGACGACGTTGTGGTGTTTTCAGCAACGTTTGAACAGCATGTAGAGCGACTACGTTCGGTACTTCAGGCTATCCAGTCAGCCGGCTTGACGAACCGGAAAATGCCAGTTTGGATTCGAGAAGCTTCGTTTCCTTGATATTGTAATCAGCACTCAAGGTGTTGGCCCGGACCCGGAGAAGACTGTGGCCGTGGGGCTGTTTCCCAAGCTGAAAGACAAGAAGGAGGTACGCCGATTTTTTGGGTTTATCTGCTTATTATAGGCGGTTTGTAAAAAATTTCGCGAAAATTGCCGAACCTCTAACAAGACTCGCAAAAGAGGACGTGCCATTTATTTGGTGCACCGAACAAGACAGTGCATTCAATGACCTAAAGAAACGTTTGCAAGCCCACCTATCCTGGCCCACTTTGACGAAACCGCAGATACGGAAGTTCATACAGATGCCAGCAATCTTGGCCTAGGTGCGGTCCTGGTGCAATGGCAAAATAGAGAAGAGAAAGTGATAGCATATGCTAGCCGCACCCTCTCAAAAGCGGAAAGAAACTACTCTGCAACCGAAAAAGAGTGCTTAGCAGTCATATGGGTGATCAGCAAGTTCAGGCCATAACTCTACGGCAGGCCGTTCCGTGCTGTGAGCGACCACCACTCACTTTGTTGGCTGGCGAGCTTAAAAGACCCATCGGGACGGCTTGCGAGATGGAGTCTCAGGCTCCGAGAGTATGACATTACGGTCGTATATAGGTCTGGCAGAAAGCATGATGATGCTGACTGCTTATCACGTTCACCAGTCCACTCAACTCTTTCAGAAGAAGAGGACTTCCCACTCCTTTGTGTCATAAAAACCTCAGAAATTGCCGAACATGAACGGGCTGACATGGAACTGCTCCCATTAATAAAGTATCTCGAAGGGCACGACGAACACGTTCCTCGCGTATTTAAGAGAGGGTTATCCTCATTCTGCCTCCGAGATAATGCACTTTACAAGATGAACTTCGAACACAACAAGGAGAAGTTCTTACTCGTTGTACCATCAGCCATGAGGCATGAAGTCTTAGAAGCCTGTCATGATGAACCGTCTGCGGGTCACTTGGGAGCGAGTCGAACTTTCGCCAAAATTAATCAGAAATACTACTGGCCCAAGTTGCTAGCGTCCGTGAAGCATTACGTCAAGACATGTCGCGAGTGTCAAAGGCGAAAAACACCACCCCTAAAGACGGCCGGCCTTCTCAAGCCTATAGAGCCACCAGCGACTCCATTTCAACAGGTTGGAATTGACCTCCTCGGACCATTTCCAATGTCGGCATCAGGAAAAGGTGGATAATAGTTGCGACTGACTATTGACACGATACGCTAAAACCGGCTGCCTTGAGCGAGGAACGGCAACGGAAGTCGCGAAGTTTTTCGTTCAGAATATTGTTCTTCGCCATGGAGCCCCACTCGTCGTGATTACCGATCGAGGAGCAGCGTTCACGGCTGATTTGATGCAGTCCTTAATGACAATGACTAACACCAGCCATAGGAAGACCACTGCATACCATCCCCAAACCAACGGGTTGACAGAACGCCTGAACCGCACCATCGCCGACATGCTGTCGATGTACGTTGACATTGAGCATAAATTGTGGGACGAAATCTTGCCATACGCAACTTTCGCCTACAATACCGCCGTGCATGCAGGAGACCATCCGCGTCACACCATTTCAGCTGGTCTACGGTCGCACTGTCACTACGACACTCGATGCCATGTTGCCAGTGGACAACCACAATTACGAACCATCTGAACTTGACGACTTTCTGCAAAGGGCTGAAGAAGCACGCCAGTTGGCACGACATCGAATACATCAACAGCAAAACAAGGACGCAAGCCACTACAACCTGCGCCGCAGAAAAGTTCAGTACAACCCAGGTGAGCGAGTGTGGATATGGACACCATTCCGACGCCGCGGCCTATCAGAAAAGCTTCTTTGTCAATGCTTTGGCCCCTATAAGGTTCTCCGACGAATAAGTGACCTAAACTACGAAGTCATCGCCGATGGACACATCCGTTCAAAGCGGCAAATCAGCGCAGAAGTCGTGCACGTCGTTCGTATGAAGCCCTATTATGAGAGGAAATGAAAACGCTCCCTTTCTCTGTTTGCCTCCCTCTATCGCGCATCGGGAGGATGCGTATTTCGAAGGGGGACTAATTCCACAGAGACTGTTTACAATATCCAACATTATGAAGAATCAGCGTCCACAGTCTTGTGCGCACTCTTGCTTGGGGCAGCACGACTCATGCCTCTTGTTCACAGGCACGAGTCAGTGTGGGTTGGAGCTGCGAAGAAGAAGAAGGTGCGTTGGCAGATGAACAGTTTTCGTTTTGGAACGCTCTAGCTAACTCCTCCATCTTTTCGCACATAATTTTCAGGGCACAAGTTCGCCCATAATAAACTAGTTTTTGACGTTTCTTCTCTTGCACCCGTTACAATATATCGATAATCCACTTTGCAATAGTTCTGCATCACTAGTTTTGGAACGTTGAGCCGCATCAGTTTATTATTATTATTATTATATTATTATTATTATTATTATTATATTATTATTATATTATTATTATTATTATATTATTATTATATTATTATATAACCCTATAGACAGGGCAGACGCGAAGTACCAGCCGATATTATTCTTCGCCAAAATGAAGCACGAGTACAACACCCTTTGCTGTTTTGCTAGTGGTGCTGGACAGGCTGGTGTTCATGTCTCGATGGTGTGATCGTGTATATGTTCCTGTTCGGCAACGAACTAAATTATTTCTTTTGTACAGTGTTCTTTGTCTTAGCCTTCATTGAGGCTGGCATCAGATTAACGGCAATTCAGTCTCAGGTTACGTATGACTTCATGGGTACGTGTTTGGGACAAATAAATAGCCAGGAGTTTACTAAAATATATGTGACAGTGGTTTATTGCGCAAGGACGTTGAAACCAGATCCGAATAGGGTTGTTTCAAGAGTGAGCTAGCTTGAGCGTTTACGTCAGGCGTTCTTGTGACGAGTCCACCTTTCCTTTATCTCAGAAGTTGACCGTCTGTACCACCAGTACCTCGTAGTCTGAGTAGCAATGCTCCTCGCCACCGTACGGGATGGAGAGGCAGCGGCGCGAAGGTTGCACTTTGCCGATGGTGAGTGTTCCCTCGTGGTAGGCACGGCCGATGTAGAGTGGCTCGCCCGAAGCACACACGCCGCCCTGGACGGCGCCGGTGGGAAGTGCGCCGTCGGAAGCCGGCACCCAGGACAACGGAGTGCCATCCGAGATGAGAGTCTGCGAAAAGGTCAGCGACCGCATTCGTCACATTGGATATCGCTTGACTATGCGCTGTGTTGTTGTCGTGTGCATGCGTTTTGTTCATGTTGAGAGAGAAAAAAAACTAACGTGCTTACATTATTTTCGCGATAGAAAGTTTCTACCACAAATCCAGCAAACTTATAATAGAAACGTTTCCTTTTCTTTCTTTTTTTTTCGTAAGTTCTGGCAGTACCTGTTGCAGCTCGCCCAAGCCGTATTCTCAGTTGGCTGTCGCATTGCCACCAAGTCGCTGCAGATGTTCGTCTTAAGCAACCAAAGGGCATAGGCTTGCGCAATGTGGTCCATTTGGGGTAGATGGGGCAAGCTTCACAGAAGTGCCCCCTCTCCTCCTTCGTCGAATACGAAAGGTAACAAGCTCCGCAACGAATGCAAACGAAATTGAAGCCATGACTCACTTCTCAAAACGACCCGCCAGTGGTCCTCTTTTTTTTCTCGGAAATAAACCATTCTTGGCATGCAACATCAATGGCGCTCGATTTCCCTTATAGTAGAAATAATGTGGTGCCATAATTGAGCACATAAATAATTACGGCGTGGTTGCGATAGCGAATATTTATTAACTGATATTTACAGAGGTGATAGGAAAAGCAGCCCCTAGTGAGTCCGCTCTCCTACAGTATCAGGTGTTGTCCCTAGTCAGTCTGACTGAGCAAAGCCAAGGCGCACAATTAGTGCTCCACTTTAGATAATTAGAAGGGTGACACCTCCCCTATTTTGTGCACATGCTCGTGGCAAAGAGACAGCGGTTGTATTCAGCTACATTATGTTATAAACATATTTAGTGTAAGGTGTTCTTGTAGACATTACACAGATGTCATTTTCCAATGTAGAAGTTTGATGGCGGGAAAGAATGCTTGACATAACGTTTTTTTTGTCTTTTTTTATTATTCACACGATCACCGTGTGACACTCTTGTTCGTCTCCCAAGCACTTTTGGTGGACCGAATTTTCAGAAGAAGTCTTCTGAAAGATATACAATTTCAGTCGAAGTTACAAGTTATATTAGATAAATATTATATCGGAGCATAAGTCTACTTAAATAATTAAGGACCATAATTGTCAGAAATATAATGAAGATTAATAAATGAATTTGTCATTGAACGAACAGGTGCGTTTCTTGTGAACAGCTTATAACAGCTTAAGAGCCATGAAGGCTCCCCAGAAAAGCTGGGATCACTGCAACACCTGGCAGACCAGATCTCATCCACGTGTTTCTTTGTGCGTAACCTCTGAGATCCACTTCGTCAGTGCCACGAAACCCAACAAATATACCTGGGTACAAGAATGCCGGTGCGAGTGGCACTGTCAGATGCCTAATTCGAGGATTAAAGTTGCCTCGAACTAATTTTTTTTTTTTACTGCTGCCAATGTGACGAGGCCGCAAGCAGAAACTTTCCGAGCTGTACTGAACCTGGTAGTCCCTGTGGCTGTGCTCGGCGCCCTCATACGCGACGTAGCAGCAGCTGTGAGACGGCACCACCTTGCCAGGTATCACCTCGCCGTTGTGCACAGCGCGGCCGATGTAGATGGTCTCTCCGCTGTCTTCACCGCCGGGCACCGCGTTGTACGGAATGCGGTTCTCGAAGCATATGACCCACTCGCACACGGGCCTGTAGTGGGTGCTGCGAAACGGTGTTAAGCCTGTCAACACCGCATAGGCTTCACTGTCAATCGCTGTCAGATTTCCACATAATGTCTGCACTTGAGAGTGCTAAAAGCTCCTATAAGATATTCTACTTCATCACGCCCTAAGCACATTTATAAGAGCCTTGTTTTTCTTATGTCCAGCACAGGATCTGTCTTGTTGAAATTTATTTTTCCAGGGGAGCTTTTTTTGGATGTGCATTATCTGTTTCGTTAAGAGATAAAGTCAGTGACAGTAGTGTAAAATACATTAAAACTGATCCCCGCCCTTACTCCACTTCAAGTATTCAGTACGGCAAATGGCGTTTCTGCTTTAGAACGTCCATTCACTGACGTAGCAAACCTATTAGTAGAGCACGAAAGGTCGCAATTTCTCTCAATATGATCGGAAGGCATCAGAAGCATTGTTCACCATGCAGAAGCGCCGGTGTGTCCTAATTCATGCAGAATCAAGATAACTGAGCGCTGTGATGTTTCTTTTTTTCTTTTTGCGATGTTGAGCTCGTCGTGCACGTGGCATATACATGTTGCGAAGTGGTGGTTTGTACACGCATACTCAATGCAGACACTATACAGAGTAGACACATCATCAATTAACGCAACAATAATTCATCGCTTTTCATTTCGCCATGATATCATTATTTCGCGCACCGTTTGCTTTTAATTCCATGTGTCGTAACGTCCGATATGACTGCTTCGATTATAGCTATAAACTCGGAATTGAGGTCATATATTCTACGCATTGTACGTAACTACAATGGAGGATCAAAGTAAAGTGCAACAAGCGAGTGGGGCCCATTCACCGTGTGCAGTGTTGTGTGCAGTGACCTGTGTGTCACCACGTATGCCTGTAGTCCAACGATACTGAGTACTTGGGGAAACTAGCCATCGTGTGCAGGGCTGCACGTATGCTCGATAAGAGAGATGTGTCAGAGTACATCCCTGTAGATACCATAGCTCATTTTTTTTCCTGTTTAGCGTATATAGCGCACGGTATTGCTTCCTCCTCCATCGACCAGCCAACATCACAATATTTTTCTTTTTACCACATCGGTGTGAAGGAGATACGTAGGCTGAACAGGACTGCAGGAAAGATCGAAAATCTGCTGCTTCGGGAATGCTTTGGGATCGTGCGGCATTCCACCGCACATGCAGGTTTACTCACTGCAGACTTTAATGATGTGTGTGTTCCTTCTCATAAAACCTCGTTGCCGGTGCTTTCAACTCAATACGTGATGGTCAGCTCTCTTCAGCGGTTAAACGCCTTTGTTTCAGTAGGTAATTGATGAAGATATACCGCGCTACGATTCAAAGCCATGCTTCATGCGGTTAGTTTGTCATGAATCATAGGATTGCTCAGCGTGCATGTTCTGCTCCTGAGCGTGAAGTCGCATGTTCGATTTCCAGCTATGGCGATGTTGTGATGGGGCCGGAATATAAAAGCCTATGTCAACCGCAGATGTATCCAATCAACCCGATTAGTGACCCCAGAGTCGTGGGAGTCACTCCGGCGTGCTCCGAGCTGCGGTGGATGATCCATGCGTGTGGTGGATGCCGCAATATGCCAAGGGATTCCCGACGACCTTATCTAAGCCTGCGCGACCAGTATTAAGACTGGTCCTTTCTTTTTGAGCGTGATAAAGAGACCATTACCATCACCAATTAACCCAATGCCACGCCCTTTCCTCTTACCATCAGCGGCCCCTCTAATATAGCCTGGATGTTTCTATGAGCCGTTCAGTCGTTCTGTATAAAGTGTGCTCGGACTGCAGTTACTGAGTAAGATGAAATCTACATGAAAGCTTGTGGGTTTCACAGCTCTAACGCTTTTTGAAGCAATGTTGATGGAAGCGCCTAGATAAAGAAAGCACAAGCTTATCACATGCAGCACTATCACCCGCCAACTTTCACTGCTGCGAGCAACATATAACCGTCACGCTGCTCCGGAATGAATGCGTCGACAGGCGAGGCATGCTTTGAGGATATTCTGAAATCGTTATATACCCGAGAATCGCCGGAAACGTGTCGATAAAAACCCGTGCACGGGAACATTCGGCCACGCACACAGTTTTCTCGCGGCGTTCCGCGTTAAATTAAAGGTGCACTCAGGTTCGTAGGAGGAGTATCGGGCAATGAAGAGGACACGATTGTTATATGAGAGTGGCGTCCATGGCTTAATTAGCTCGCCATGTGTTGGTGTGAGTTAAAATGACAAAGTGTGAAGTAAACACAGTCAGTTCGCTCTGGGGTTCAACACGTGCACTGCGTCAGTGGCGAAATGCAGGCAGTCCGGAGATATATATATATATATATATATTATATATATATATATATAATATATATATAATATATATTATATAATATATAGTATGTGTGTGTGTGGTGTATAAGAAATAGAGAATGAAAACCTTCGTTGGTTTGGCACTGTATAGTTTCGCTAAAATTGCGTTGGTGGAGGACCAGACTTTGTTCATAGCTTGGTCCACCAGATGAAACGTTAGTGAAATGTACAGTGCAAAACGAAAAAAAAAAGTCGTTACTCCCTCTCTTATTCTAACGGGGTCCAATAATCTTATTTCCCACTATATATATATATATATATTATATATATATATATATATATATATATATATATATATATATATATATATTATATATATATATATATATATATGGGGGGGGGGTTACGTTTCGAGGATCCGGAAATGAATGAGCAATGCAAAGTGCAGACATACAAAGAAAAAAAAATGGTTTGATGTTTCCACAAGTTTGGTGCCTATTATAGGCGAGCAATAAAGATGATACGAAAACTAACGGGATAAATGATACATATAAAAAACGAAGCTCACCGAATAGCATTGTGCGTGGCTGCAAGTGGTCCCCACTCACGCCCCTGTAGTTCCACGCCCCTTTTTATTAGTATGAGTCTACGTGTGAAGACGCGTGGCGTGATATAGCCGTTGGCAAGATCAGAAAACTAATTAAGTGTTCGTAGTGCTTTTAGCGCAGCGGCTGCAATGCGATAAGTGTGAAAAAAAAAGGAAGTAAGGTAAGTCCACATACGTAGCTGAACGCACTAGACGGTTCTGCGTGCAATATTAAGGAATCCAGAGTGTTCAGAACTCACCTCCGTAAGCGTCCATTTCTACCGGGCGAAGTGAGCCGTCAAGAGACAGGAGTGCTTTGACTGGCTCGGGATGACGCCAATAAATAGAGGCGTACGGAGATAAGGGAGGCCCAGAAAGCGCTGATAACGCTCTCGCTGAACAGTTGCTGTGGCAAGGCTCCACGTGGCGTTCGAATACAGCGGGCTCGGCTTGGCTAAGTAATATGCCGCGCCTGTTCCTCGTTTTGCTGTCCCCTGAGATGCGATCATGACCGTATTCGCACTCTTAAGAAGAAAGAAGAGTCATTTGACTCCTTTTTCTGCCCCGGCAGGTGGCAGCTGCCGGCTGCTATATTCCTGTTTTTTCTGTGTTCTCGTGTATATGTAAATAAATAAATAAATAAATAAATAAATAAATAACTAAATAAAAACGCTGTCTAAAAGACACGTAAACACTGTTTTAGAAATTCGTGTGACGCGCGACTCTTCGAAAGGAAGTTGGCGGGTCTCGTCAAAGAGATTATACATGGGGGGTTATATACATTGCAAAAATATTCGAAGGACTCTTAGTTTTTTTTCATTAGAATGTGTGAGCTTTTAAGCAGCGCTCCTCCCGAGATAGCTCGGTGACGGCGAGCTTATCTCTGTGGACGGATAGCTATGTATCTGCAGGGCCCACTGTATACGTTCGTATCCACGTATCTACGTAAGTGGTAACCTTCTGAAAAAAGAAAGAGAAAAGAACAGCGCCAATTTACACACGGAAGAACATGATTGCGGGCGCTGCCTCGTCCGTGTAAATGAGTGCCTTTTTAATTTTTTTTTTAAATGCAAAGCAGTCTAGGCGTATTCCAAAAACTTTTGGCGTCTGTGTGTGTGTCTTTTTATCTATCTAGCCGCTAGCTTGTATGCGTCTGGGTGCTCTCGTGATCACCCCCACAGCTTGGCGTGAACCAAAACTAGTTTGGGAGGGTAAGACGCATGGTTTGATGAATATGACGCGATAATCAGGGCATGAATAATGTCAACAATCTTGCCTAGTACGTCGCCAAACACTTCCCGCCATACAGCGGCACATACCAAAGGACGCGTATGTGCCACTGGTATGCAGGTAACAGGAGCTTGGCAGTATCTACACAAGAACGACAGGAACCACATGGACAATTTTAACGCGTGAGCGTTATGAAAAAAAAAGGCAGTTGCTTAGCTCAGCTATGCGGATATACGTAGCGTTAGCAAAGGTTCAGCTGATTATTCTTAGCTTTCCAGAGTGTCCAGGATTAGCTTGATTATCACGCTTACTGCTGCTGCACTGACACGTATATTATTTTTCCGGGCAACTACTTCGGGTTCCGATGAGTTAAGCTTCTCCGCTCTACTGCACCGTTGAGCAGCGTTTGCACTCTCCTTCTCCATGGCTATACCACAGGGGCAAACGCCAGTCAGAGGCGCTATCAAGCAGCTCCAGCGCAGTGTCAGATGGCGACTGCACAAGGAAGGCGCACCCATTAGCGCATATGTCTACAAGGCTATGACGGCCCTCCTCTGGAAAGCGCACACCGGCGGCGGCGAGTCGCTCGCGGCCGCGGCCGAGTGCGAGGGAGGTGCCGGCTCCGGTGCGTGACACCACTGATCATCTGTGCAGCGTATCTAATTGCGCGCACACCGGCGGCGAGCCGCGCGCGGCGGCCGTGGAGTATCATTGCGCATGCGCAGACCAGTGCCACGCAAAATTGGCTCAGCGAGGCCAGTGTAGCAAACGCTACAAAACCTGATGTCGGCAGCGTTTACCCGACGAATGCAAAGAATAAATGTCCGGGTCCCAGCAGGAATTAAACCCAAGCATTCTGCGTGGTGATCGAGCATTCTACTACAGATCCACGTAAGGTCTTGGAACTGCTTCTCAAATAGACCTATAGTGTTCGTGAAACGTCAAGTGGGGTTGCAGTGCTGGCTATTCAATTTTACAAACGTTACATATGTATCCTATGGTACAGCCATGACGTCGGGTTAACGACAATTGCAGTTAGCTGCCATGCCCTGAAGTTGAATTATGTAGCAGTGTCCAGGGCTACCATTCTCGGGAAAAACAGCGCTTCATCTCAGATTATGACTTATAATGTTGCTAATACTTATGTTCCTATTGGCATTGTTGCGTAAGTGCAAACAAGTTATATAAACATCTACAACTTTTCAACATATGCCTGTGCGTGCAACTTATGCTTGTATTTAGCGTCATTTAGGGACGTGTCGCTCAATAAAAAAATCACAACATGGCCACCTTTCCTCGTGGCATGCTTCGCATAACGTAAATTCCCAAGGTACGTGGGATCTGCCGATATTTTTTAAAAGACGAATTTTACCAACGAGTCAGATTCCAAACACTTTGAAATCGTAATAATATCTTTTTTGTTTTCATATGCCCCAAACAATGTTATTCTTGATTCCGTGTTGAATCTAAATAAAAATGGAATGAGCTTGCGTAAGAATACAGATAAGTTAGAGACCATTGGGAGAGGCCCTTGCTGTGAAGCGGACATGGACAATTGGCTGAAAATGATGCTGATTACTGTTTATATACACAAGAAGTTGGAAACTTGGTAGAGATACATTTTGACAGAGACTGCTGTCGGGTATAATTGAGCGTACTACTTCCTTTAAACAGGAAGTATACACGCTCAAGAAAAAAAGAGAAAAAAACACTAGAGATACATGTTAGGGAATACCAAAAGATTTACTGCATGTTCTTAATTTATCTCTCTGTTCCATTCACTAAATCTTCTCTTTGGTGCATTCTTTTTTATTCATCATTTTATCATCATTTTTTGTGCAAGTTTTTGTTGTAGTTGTTGTTGTGCTGTTGTGGTTGTTGTTGTTTACCGTCTAATGCTAGAAGAAAGGATCTAAATATCTGGGAGGGTACTTCACTGGGAAGCTGTTTTTAGTCGAGAACGCGCTGAAAGAGAGAAATAATTAATTTTACAATAAAAACTATGGTATGCAACCCGTCTGTCTATCATGTTTTTTGTTTACCTGTGCTGCGACTAAGCCAGTTGGCGATGAAACGAGCTGATAATACTTGAGCCTGCGCGACCTGAGTTATGCACAAGACGCAGGTTTTCTGAAAATCTGAACAATCTGGTAAACACTCGGCAGTAAAATTTTTGAGAATTTGGATTTATCCGATAAACTTCGATTTTGGTGGCCAATATGGCCGAGTTCTATTTTTTTAAATCAAAAGGCCATGTTCTAAGCTATCATTTATACAGCGGCCGGTTGGGCCAATATAAGCTTTAGCTCACATTAATTTTGTCTGATAGACCACCCATCGTACATTTCTTGTCGCACACGAAGACGCCAAGTTATTCAGGGCACCGGGAGCAGGAGACAGCATGTTGATACACTGTTCCCTGGCAGCACTGAAGACATCGAATTCGCGGACCCCGTAAAGTATGCTTGCGTTTTTACAACACGCTTTAAGGTTGCAATTCGCCCAAACACAGTTGTTTTATATTCAAGCATTTCTGCTTCGGCGTTGTGCGTTCAGACCATCAGAACATGAATATACGCTTCGTGTATTCTGACCATTTCGTGTTCAGGAATCACTTTATCTAAAATATTGAAGTATTCCGAAAGGCATAAAGCTAAACTCTGAATTTTGGAGAATTGGAAACTCCAAACTCCTATAAACGCCAAATGGCAACAAAAAAAAAAAAAAGCCTGAGAAGACAGGTTGATTTTTAAGAAAATAAAACTTAGTACCCACGGGGCTTCAGTATATATTAGGCCGTGTTATGGCGCCTGCAATATTTACAACGATGGGGCAAATCATCCAATGCCCTCGCAAGGCCATTTGCGGATGGCTTATCTTGTTTTAAGAGACTGGCTTGCACACTGCGAAAGCCCGTGATAATTCCACGCCACGAACAGAGACAAAGTATGCAGTTAGGGCCTTGTGAAAGTAGCGCGTTTCACCAGATAACAACAAAAGAGGGGGGAGGCGGTCAGGGCCGTACACGGAAATTGTTTGGGGGGTGGAGGCACTTCCATTATTTCGCGGAGGACACCCCTTAGAATGGCCATTTTTTGCTCTCTCTGCCATGGTGAAAAATTTTCGGTGGGGGGGGGGGACACAGGCCGGGTGTGCTACCCCCTAGTACGCCCCTGAGTGGGGGAGATTTACGGGTGAAAATGATCATGTGATTGAGCTGTGCCAGTGCGGGCTCATTCGTACGCAAATCTAGGCGCACAGGTGTTCTCGGCTTCTCGCCCCCATTTAAATACTCCGCCATGACCAGAAATTGAACCCGCGTCCTCGAGCTTAACGGCGGGACGTTTTACCTACTAAGACATAATTACGGGTTGGGTACAAGAAAAAAAAATAAAGAAAATTATTACGCATGCGCGCATGTCATGGTTTAAAACAACAATAAAGTTTTCGCCAAAAGCGTGGTGATTTATTAACACCCCACTTCGGATATAAACAAGCACACCGGTATGACTGAGCGACCAGCGTTGTCCTGTATTTTTGCGGCAGTTACGAATGAAAAAAAAAAGTGTGAACGTTGCCTCAGTGAAGCGACCAGCTCTGATTTGATTGAGTGATATGTGGGGTTTAAGGCCCCACAGCCACTATACGATTGTGAGAGACGCCGTAGTGAAGGGCTTCAGAAATTCGACTGCATGGAATTCTTTAACGTGCACCTATGGATCTAAGCACATGCGCCTTAAGCATTCTCGCCTCCATCGAAAATGCGGCCGCCACGGCCGTGATTTCATCCCGCAACCTGCGGGTCAGAAGCCCAGTATCTTAGCCACTAAACAGTGGGGAGTCTGTACTGGAGTAATGCTATAGATGCTTAAATATGCCTGAGAGTACAATGATTGCTTCTGACTGTGACACAGGGTGAAGTCATGCCCCGCCGCGGTGGTCTAGCGGCTAAGGTACTCGGCTGCTGATCGCGGTCGCGGGATGGGATCCCGGGTACGGCGGCTGCATTTCCGATGGAGGCGGAAATGCTGTAGGCCATGTGCTCAGATTTGGATGCACGTTAAAAAACCCAGGTGGTCGAAATTTCCGGAGCCTCACTATGGCGTCTCTCACAATCGTACAGTGGCTTTGGGACGTTAAACCCCACAAATCAATCAAGTCAATCAATTGCAAGGATTGTCAATTTTCTGTTCAGTTTTTCTTCACCTTCATATTTGCATCTTTTTTCCTAATAAAGTTCAGTTGCGAGTCAGCGCCCGTGTTCTGCACATTCTGTTCTTCTTAGTACTCGTTCTCGAGTGCACGGATAAAATCAAGAAGATCCTAGAAGTATGTTCACACTGCATCGCGAACACAAAGACACAGAGAGTGGGTGTCTCTTTCTTTGTGCACGGCGTGTCTTTGCGTTGCGCTGTAAAGTATGTCTACGAGACGAGTACGTCTACGCTAAAAGCCGCACAGCCATATGTTGTGAAGAGAAAAGAAAGTTTTATTTAAAAAAATTGTGGGTTCTTAA
>NW_023612285.1:0-68290 GCF_013339725.1 Rhipicephalus microplus
GTCAACATGTCTTGTACTAATAACGCAAACACAGTAGTACATATTTCTGCACACGCCGCATGAAATTCAACAAGTCACACTGCAATGTTGACATCACGTTGTTGGTATACTGCTATCACGTTTCTGGTATGTCGACAACATGTTGCTGGTACATTGACATTACGTTGCTGGTATGTTGCAAAAACATTGCCGTGATGTTGAAAATATGATCCTGATCGTTGCCTTATCGTCCTGATGTTACACTTAAAGTTATCATGTGACCAAAAAAGAGTACGTTAAGCGCTTTTAGACAACGTTGCTGAGTGACATCTGGGCGCTTTCATTCAACGTTGGGATATAATTCTGCATTACTCGGGAACCGGCGCCAATCTCAAGAAGGAGCTGCCGAGCTTTGTTAACAGTCATGGGCAAAAGTGTCTTCAATTGGTGAAATCATGCAAAAAAAAACTCGGGATGTGCTCAACAAAATGAAGGCCAAAGTGGACGTCCTTGAAGGAAACGCTAAAAAAACGTGTGCTGCACATTTTGTTCTATAGAGCTTGTGGTAGAGCTGGTTTTACACAGCTTAAGCAAATAGCATGTAACTAAAATCACAGAAACTGGGAGGTGTGCATGAAATGTTTATTCTACGCTGGTCGATAAGATATTTAACAGCAATAACTTGTGGGTAAATACACTCAAACGAGGTCACACGAGTATTATGTAGACAAGTGGTTAAGGAAACCTTTAAAAGGACAAAAGACGAGTATTTATCAAACCAGTTTCTTGTGGCGTCGTGAAAAGATCCTCCTAAGTTAGTGGTTGTTGATATTGGAAGCACGCGGATATTTTGTCAGCACAATTTTTAGTATGAACAGCTACTGAAAAAGCGTCTTTCCATTAGCAACGCCGGGAAATGATAATATCTCAAAACCATTCTGGAAAACATTTTTTAAATAGAAATGGCCGGTAAGATAAGTTTTTAATACACTCGTCATCGCCAGAAATTTGTCTCAAAAACGAAGTTCTGGGGAAACTTCAGCTTGTCTACAGAAAGCACTAGTCACTCAACTCGTTTTTATGCTCCCTGTGGTCTCTGGGATTAACTACAGCAATAGTGGATTGCTGTAGCTAATCGTAGGGGCTATTTGTGGCTGCTCGTGAGCATAAGATTACACGTCGAGAGAAGATGGCTTCACTGCATTTCTTTCTGCAATTTACGGCTGCATGAGAAGTTTGAAATATTTTTAACAAAGAAGTGTAATGTATTCCAACATGATATAAGGACGAACCGTGGTCCTTAATAAGGCCACGTAATTGAATGCACATGCATCTTTACCTGTTATGCGAAGCGCCAGCAGCGACTTCATTAAAGAAATAAAACTATGAATTCTCTTCTAATGAGAAAATCAGATGTCCTCAACAGGTTTGCTTATCGTCCAGGAGTTCAAGCAACTCGAACTTGTAACATTGCACAAGCATGCTATGCCTACTCTTTCTCCTTGCTGTCCTTCATACGCAAGATAAAACAGCAGGAAATGTTGCTGATTCTGTTCCACTGGTGCACAAGCAATTTATTGGAAAGATATGCAGCACTTCATCTACATGTTCTTGCATTTGTGGACTTTGCTATGTTGCCAATGCTGCTTGTGATGGTTGTGTTATATTGAGAACCATTGTCATGCTTTCACAAAATTCATGTCTGCATTTGATTTGGTATCAAATGTTTGAAAATTTTGTTTACAAAAATTCCATGTCGGCTTTATTGGTTATTAGCAAACATCACCATTCTTTGTGATTGAAAATATCATATATACCAAATATTAATTGATAGAATTGACAGAGCCAAGTCGAACCACAGAGCTATGCTGTGCTTTTGTTTCTAGGAGAAAAGTCATATACAAATGAACTGTAGTGCGAGGATGTGCCCTTAACACCTGTAATTGTTCAAGCGAGAAACAATATTGCACAAGGTAACAAAACATGTGAAGTAAGCAAATAGTGGTTAGTTCAAGAGCCCACTAATTGCAAAGTGCGGAGGCATTATTAGCTATTTGTTGGTTGAAGCGTGTAGTTCTTCATTACCTCTATGTTGAAAGACACGTGCCTTTTTCGATTCTTTCTCTTGCTTGGCTTATGCTGCCACTTTGGGTATACGTGAAGGTCTTTTCATGCTCCGTTGTCTCTTCATAGTTCTTTTTATTTCTTCCCACAGTGGCACGCCACCTTTCGCTGTACCTCCAAGTGCATGGTGGTACAACCAGATTTGGTTTGGTCCTTCAGACTGTTATTGCTTCTCGCGCCCTCAAGCTAATGGCCGTCTGGTGTCGAATTTCTCGGTGACCGCTTGTTACCATTTTGTACTTTCTTAGGACTTTGCTTCCTGTTGTTTGCAAATAAGGCTTGTGTATGTAGCAACTCAAATGAAATTCATGTCACTTTGTGGTCATCCAAAACATTTAGGTTTTTTCCTAAATATATTCTTCTGAAGAATTCGACTCAGCAGCTAAAATATTGTCAAACAGTTATTCATTCTTACTGGCAATAGCATCAACAAAGCTTGCGGCTGGCTCGTGTGCATGTCTCACTTACGGGTATTGGGTATTCCACAAGTTCATAAAAGAAATAATTATGGCATAGTGAGCAGCTGCAGGCTTTCTAGGTTAGTTCGAAATGGCCAACTTTAAGAGCATAGACCAAGAAATGAAGCAAAGCTAGCAGCTGAGAAAGCGACGTGAACAGAGCGTTTTATGCTATCGCCACTTTCGAAGCTGAAGCAGCTTCCAAGTTGCCCCAACGCTTTTCAAAAGCCTTAATTTATTTGCCTGGTTGTTCTGCCATGGCTTGCTTTGGGAGCACTAGCTTAAATTGTGCATTTCTTTCTTTGCACAAAACTTTGCCATTGATGTGGCAGGCCTTTTATTATATGTTATGAAAGAGAAGCCACATTTTTTGAAGGGTTGGTAAGAAATAACTCATTGATCTAAAATTTGCATTTGTGTGCTAAAACTTTGTCACATTATTACAGGGAATCTAACCATTCCTTATAACGAGGATGTCAAGGGTGGAACAGTTCTTTGTGCTCCGTTTTAGGGAAAAGCGCTTGAAGAGGTTGACTCCATTGCTGGCTTCGTCCTTCTTTTAGAGATATATTGTGTCTTAAACGTAAAGTAGGATCAGCAGAATGAGAACACATTTGGTCTGATAAGGCATTTTTGTGCCCTACCTCCACCCAAAGCTCTATCATTAGTTATCAAACGAGCCATTTCTGCAATAAAGAGTGTGGGTCAACACAAAACAACTAAATAAAAGCTCTGTGTTCTCTAGATTGTCTGTTTTGTTCACGTATACTGCATTGCATAAAACTACTTAGCGAGTTTGCCCTGCAGATCACGTTTTTTTGTTTCTCTGTCAGAGTTTGGCGGGATATGTGAGCATCGAACTTGACTCGATTTTGTATACTTACAAAACGCGTCTGGCTTCACGTTAACATGATTGAATTGTTCACTAAAAGAACACGTAATAAGCTATTATTTTATTGCACAGAGAACGTGTGTATATAACACTAGAACCTCTTACGTTGATATACATTTTTACGAAGTGTAAGAGTGTACCCAACCGCCACTAAACTTGGCAGGCAGAAGACAATGTGAGCGTTTTATTCCGCCATGTTTATGTCGTCTGTTTCTGTCCTTCACCGTTTGGTTGTGCCGTCAAGATGAGTGGACTTTATTTTAGAATATATTACACTGCAATGTGATCCGCTCCTAAACGTTTTTTTGAGAAGCTTTATTAACGCAGTCGTATTCCACGTTTGAGCCGAAGCTTTGCTCAACAATGGCCAACACAAGCCTCGCAGAACACATACTGTTATTCCCAGCACTCCAACGTCCCCCTTTAAGAAATTCGAATTCACGGTAGCGCCACACTTCACTCTAGGTATTTCGGAGAAACCTTGGTATAGACAAATTCCACTGGACGTATGTCTATCGTCGCGCATTTGGTTTCGCTTGGTAGGCAAAATATGCTCTGTACACGAATGTTCCTGCTGGGTTTTCGATGGTGCATGTGGTGTACTCAGTCAAGCAAGGATAAAAAAAGATATGCCGACAAGCTGCGTCGCGGTTGGATGTGCTGGAGGGCATCATAAAGGAAGGATAAGTTTTTTATCGGTGTTTTACTTGACAATGACCATGGCAATAAATAGGGAGTTTTAGCTCGTGCGCTCAGTTGCTTACGTTATCGTTTTACCGCATACCGGTTTGCGTTTACCGTCTTACTAGAACGAATATCTTTCAACGTTTTAGCTCATCAGACGTAAACGTTTACGTACGTATGTAAACGCGTATCTTTACGTTTTCGCAAACATTAAATGGTGATGCTAACTCCATATACACTGCATTTTACTCACATAGGACTGAATCACCATTGTGGCAAAATCACGAGACGTTCTTAATCACGTATAGTATCCCCGTATGCGCAGAAGTGTGAAAGCAAAATTTAACCGGAATACAAGGCATAATCAGCGCTCTCTCGCGAACATTTTCAGCTTTTATCTTTCGGTACGGCTTCTAAGTAAATGCAATCCAGTGAGACGTTTTCAGCGGAAGAGATGACGAACACATGTTTTTTTTTAACTTTTGGTGAGAGATCTGGGGGCGGGTGCAAGGAAAGCACCTCGTTCACCAGTAACTGACAACTCTAAATAATAAATAGAGCGTTTGAGCACTGGGGGACCAAGACACTAGGTCCCCAAGCTGCGTTGCGTAGGTTGCTTTTGCGTGCGCAGAATCGGAAAAGTGAGAACTGGGTCAAACGCAGGTTGCATTGCGTCAAACGCAAGAAGCGCCACCCGTGGCCAAATTAAAAATTATGCGAGACGCGGGCTACATAGCTCCGTGGCTTCGTCTCGGATGAGATCTCAGACGCCTGGAAGCCTCACGCTAGTTTTCAAATTTTGGTCCTTGTGTCAGCACGAACGCAAGACGCCTAGACCGGCTTGTGTTCTCTGCATGCGCCTTGGCGCGTTGCAAGATTCTTGGGATTCCAAGCTTTATGGGGCCCCAATTCACAAACATTCTATTAAGATGACATGTGAAGGCTAGTGCATCAAAGGATGCGTGCCTAGATGTGACTGAACGCAAGCCGGGATAAGGCTGGTAGTAATGCTCAAGTTGAGCAATTAACAATAAAGGCAGGCACAGAACTGTGCAGCTCACTCAGACTAACTAAAAAAGCGTAAATATTGCTTAGGGCTCACTCGGACTCACGCTCACCACAGTTTTTCTGAAGTGTACTCACTTTTACTTAGACTGACTAAAATTTATTGCAGCCGGATTCACTTGGACTCAAACTTGCCCAAGCATTTATCAATTGGTGTAACTCAATGTTGCGGAGTTGCCACTCCAGAATTGGAAAGATTCCGGAATAATTCCTTCGTTTTGCGATCCCGGAATGGAATGAGAGAATGCTAGGAGGAATGGAAGGAGGATGAAATCAAGCACATTTTGCCTCGAATGGAATGGAAATGGCATTTTATGTTTTGCCAAAAATAGAGCACATTTCGTCTACGTGCTGTTCTTCCGACTTCAAACACTAGTAAATCAGAGCCTCGAAATCACCAATGAAGCAGCTTTTTTAAAGCAGATATGTGCCACCTAGAGCAGATATGTGCCACCGATGGCGGTACTTGTATGTCGAACTAGATGGAGGTACTTGCAGTTGATGATGTTTGTATATGATAAAATTTAAACATAGTACAAGAAGGACTGTTTCATACTCGTTGGTGATTTCAACGTTGATATCGCAGACACGACCAATAATTGGCTTATCAACATGTGGCTTCTAGATATGCACTCAGATGTGTATCGTATGACCACATGAAACAAACCACGATCTGAGGAACATGAATTGGCCTAGTATTTGCAAATTTCCCTCTGCAACCTATACAGGGACCACTCACCCTTCATTTCATGGTTCATAAAGCTGTCATAACGAAGGGACATCGCAAGTCGTCTATTCTGTCTAACAACAAATAGAAAGTGCTTACTGTATATACGCATACAGTGTTTCTCATGATGTGTTTAGGTAATGGTAGACTGGGCGAATAACGCACGGAAGATTCACGGTTTTAGTGATGATTCTCTCCTGAGAATCAGACGTCATCATTCATCCCGTGGATATGCTTTTATTTTTTTCTTTGTCAGCTTAAGTTACATGATGAGTATGTTGGTAGTCCTTTATAAGGTTGTGATTGGCCGGCACGTTTTCCTGTGTTGCACCTACGTCAGTAGACAACAGTTTGGAGTGCTTTTAGCAGTTAGAGCTTAGTGAAAATATTGCCATAAGGCAGTAATGGGATCGGGGCATAAAGCGGTAGGGGGTCTCTGCCTGGAAGAAAAGACTACGAGGTGGATAGAGACTGGTCTCAGCCCGCCAGTTTGCCAGGCATTGTCGTCGCTTGTAAACGTCATAAATAACTGCAAATATACGTTTCCTTGTAAGAATGCGTATCACTATATTGTACACTCCACACTCGCATACAAGCGAAGTTCGGTAAATGAACCGAATAATTTGTCGCGCGTGCGTGTGAGCGCACGCACGTTTGTGTTTGTGTTTGTGTGTGTGTGCTTGTCTAAAGACAGTCGCATAACTGGCAAGTCAGAACAATCTGCAAAGAGTCACGCATATCCTTTATTTTTTCTTGGAGAGAACTAGAGAACCGCTTCATGTAATATGGTGTGTCAATGAAAATCATGGGTTTTTCTTTTTTTCACCGTCAGTAAACTCTAACTCATCGAATACTGCATGCAGGGGTTGTTCAACTTCAGCAGCTTTTCTTTCAAACAAGCTAAAAGAAAGTTCTCGCTGTTCATATTGACAGTCAATTAAACTGGTATGAACTTATACATGAAACAACTCTCCATAATTACAAGGAAGTAGCAATATTGTTTAAAATGCGTTACATTTTCCTTTGTCCACCCTTCGCACACTTTATGTCAGCTTCACACAGTCACATTTTACAAACGCCAATACAATAGACGGACTGACATACCGTACCATTTTATTACTAATTATTGCAGCACAGAATACAGCACTCCGGGATATTCTCTCCTTAAAACGGCATATTCAATTACATTATCATACCTATTACGGAATATTCTTCCTGTGAAACGCTGCATTGATTAACACGTTTCAGTAATGCTGTATAAAATTATGCATAAATTTATACTGTGTTCTTGTGTAAAAATACTTACCGAGACACACCGTACCCAATGCGATCAGTCACCTCCAGTTATTTAACCCTTCCAAAAGCTCGCACAAACTATGGATCACTTACATTCCACACATAACGAATAACATCTTTAGAACGAACTACCCCAAGACTGGGAGAGCACCCGTAGTTTGCCTGTTAGAAAATTAATTTACAGTGTCTTATGCTCTCTTCACGTTGTGGATGGAATGACCCATTCTACGGCTGTTAAAATAATTTAGTGCGCAATCTAGTGTTTGTATAACTGCACGTAACATAGGGGTCCCTTAAGAAGAGCTCTGTACAGTTACAGGGACCCCTTTCTTTATACAAAACTGGTGCATAAATCTCTTGTGACTATTAATAAATGAATGAATACACTGAGTTGTCAGTTCTTCCTAGATAGCCCAACATTAGCTCTTTAGTAAATTACCTGATCGAAGATGCAGAGAACCATTGTTTGTGTTTCCAGAGGAGTAGTTCAACGAGACATTTATGAAAAAGTGGCAATTTTTTATGCGAAGTGAGCAATAATTACTTTTTTGAAGAGCTTTGATTAGCGAAGAGGTGAAAGAGAAGTGGAGATCCAGAGAAGAAAGTGTAGTCATGCCCATGTGCCATTTCGGAAAACCATCCTACGTTCTAGCTGTTCTAAACGAGGAATTTCTGTAATTCACCTCTTCATTTTCCACCGTTGCCCTTCCACAGACGTCCGCGGTGATACTTTTAGTTTAATCTGTGGAAACCCGCTCAACGCTTCAATGTTATTAGCTGGAAAATGTGGCTGGCGAGCTCGGCGTTACATGCAACCAAACGAAAACATCCCTGCGATACGAACACGCTTATTCGGGCACAATTCTCGCCACGGAATATTGACTTCCTAATTACTGCAGCCCGGAAACCATCGCATGCGCTCAGTTCTCGCCTCAGCTTCGTACCCCATTGCGCCCCGGCTAATTTGAATCGACCGGTTGGCTTTCAAGCGAAAAACGTGAAAAAGCGAAGTACTTGCTTCAGGTATGCCAGTAAGCTGGCCTTGCCTTAGCTATGCCACTCTTTACAAAACATACTTTTTATAGAAAGTCTGTATCGCGTACATAAATAAAGTTGTAGACAAGGAAGGCTTAAACAAATACACTGCCCTTCGTAACTTTCGTCCTCAGTGAGATCAAGTGCCCTGTGCCCAGATATGACAAGTGGACAAGGAAGTGGAGCACTCACAAATGGGGATCGTATGAAGTAAATGGAAGACAACGTAGACGTATAAAATATTATAGGACGCGCGAAAGCTAATAAGAGGGCGCAAGCCACAGAGAATGCTTTTTTAAGAAGTCTGCACGCGAACGTACTGATGTAGATGAATTCAGGTGTTCGAGCAGCCGTTCGTTTGTGGCGTTGTCATTTTACTTTACAGACTGTTTGTGCACTAAGCCCGTATACATACACAGAGGTCAAACAATATCCTTCGAAGAAGAATTGCTATTTGGACTAGTTGGTTAGAATTCATGGTAATAAGGGCTGCAGCGCGAGCACGAACGTGCTGGAAGAAACGTGAAACGATAGGCGAGGCAAGGGAAGCAAAGAGGACAACATGAGCGCTGACCATCAACAGAATTTTATTTTTCGCAGCACACATGATAATATATACAACAGGCAACCTTTCAACCATTCATTCATTTAACCAGTTTATCATTGCACCTTCTTTTTATCAGACCCTTTCTCAGAATATGCCACGTTGCTCACGTTTGCTGTTAGAAGGTTGCCTGTTATATATATTATCATGTGTGCTGCAAAAAATAAAATTCAGTTGGTAGTCCGCGCTCGTGTTGTCATCTTTGCTTTCCTTGCCTCGCCTTTCGTTTCACGTTTCTTCTAGCACCTTCCTGCTCGCGCTGCAACCCTTATTACCATCAATATCCTTCATATCGATTATGCAGGTTATCGCTTTCTTGCGCTTTAGCCAAATATGCAGCTTCTATAAAATTAGTCGCAAGAGCGCTTAGTGTAATAAGCGCAAGAGCGCTTAGTCGGCTTAGTGTAATTTCAACGCGAAGCATCTCCTTGCGTATACCGCAGGTATATTGAGTATCTATCTATCTATCTATCTATCTATCTATCTATCTATCTATCTATCTATCTATCTATCTATCTATCTATCTATCTATCTATCTATCTATCTATCTATCTATCTATCTATCTATCTATCTATCTATCCCCCTACATATGGGTGCTCTCTTGATTACTCTGATAGCTTGGGGTAGATAAAAATTACTATAAGAGGGTAAAATCGTTTTACGAATATGACTTGCTGGTAATCACATGAATAATATTACTATCCCGTCGCGTACATTGTAAAACACTTTCCGCAAGACAGTCCTACATAACCGCGGATGGTTATGTGCCACTGGTATGCGGCCCATACCCGCTCGTGTGCAACAGGTGTCAATTTATGTCTACCCAAGAATGTTGAGAACAGGCGGGGTAAATATAACGTATGAGCGCTAATAAAAGTTTGATATCGGTTGTATTGACCCATAAATGCAAATAATAAGTATCAGGGCCCCAGCAGCTATTGAATCCAGTGATTCTGCGTGGCAATCAGGTATTCTACCGCCGATTTACGCCAGGTCTCGATACTGTTTTGGAAAGGACACTATTCAGACTAACGTTGTGAAACGTTGGTGGCTGTGACGATGCTGACTATCTAACTTTAAGAAGATTATGTATGTACTCCTATGATACAGCTGTCACGATGGTTTAACGTGCTTTGTATTTAGGCGGCATCCGGTAATGTTGATTTACGTAGCAGTGTCCGTGGCTACCATCCTTGCGAGCACCAGCGCTTCGTATCAGCTATAGAGGAAGGAAAAAAACGGAGGAAAGGCCATGACGTCACATTGTGTGAAGCCGGAAGTAGGGAAGAGTAGGAGCGCTCCTCCTCGCACTTGTGGGCATGCTCGTCTGGTTGCTAGGAGACGACATAGTGTCGCGCTGGCTTAGCGCCGAGACATCACCAGCTGACCGAGCCGGAAAGCGATACATCTGATCGCATCGGCTAAGGAGCTGAGATGCCCTCGATAAAACGAGATCGAGGCGTCAGCTTCCACAGGTGAGTGTAATGAATTTTCTTTATGGTCGACGTATGGTATGTTCGAGAGTATCCTCGCAGAACATAATGCACGATACTGCATGCGTCAGCGTATATTTCCTATTGTTTATTTACGGCTCTTGGTGACAGTTCTTGAAAGCAATAAAACGCAGCGCAGTTAACCACGACGCTCATGACACGGCGCAGGCAGCACCGGAGTCTCTTCTTTCGTTCGCTTTGTCCAAGTCGTGATATCAATGTATTTTAATTTATTCATGACTATTTGTCCATGTGTCTATAATGTCAGCGAATTCGCGTACATTTGTAATTGCTTTCGTGCAGGTTTCCCAATAGTTGCCGTCGATGGAAGCTATGAATCGGGGCCAATAAACCTAGCCAACGTGACTGGGAACCAAGGAAATGGTCTTTGTGTGCTCAAAACACTTTCCACCTTCAGCACTTCGATTGGGCGGTGCCAGTGGCAGTTCGCCTTCGCGAGGATGCCATTCCTACTGCCGTGAGAAACTGCAACGACGCGCGGGCTGCAGATATAAATGCCCAACACTTATTGAAGAGATATGTAAATTGACTGCATGCTGATACGTTCATATATTGCCCAGGCAAGTATACAGGAAATGGAACATAGTTTTATTGAGTGCAAGCGTTGCTATTGAGCTTTTAAAATTAACTTCCAGTTACGTGCTTCAAGCCTATTGAGATGAATGCGAGAAAGAAACTGCGCATCTCGGTAGGGTAATCACTGTGGACCTTTTTTTTTTTTTCAGGTGAACCGGTAGGTTAAGGGTACCCGACATGATTTAACAGTGCCATTTGCATTGGACTTCCTCCATAAAAACATGTTGCGCCTTCAGATTATCTCTTGCACCTGTGTGTCATAACATTCGCACCATAGACTTTCATACAATCGCACCAAGGTGGCGGCAATTCAGTCAAGCTACAGTGAGGCGAGGTGGTCGTTCGGGTACGACCGCTTCGAAGAAAACTTCGGCCCATATAAAACTACCTCGCACAAAACGCAATGAAATCTGAACACGTCAAGCAGCTTCGCGAATTGCCTTCTTTTGTCAAACACAATTGGGTTAGGCACGTATAATCTACTCTTGACGATGCAACCTTCAGCGAGAGCACCGGGTGAATGTTTTCCAATCGTTATCATCACGCACGGAAACGGCTCACCACTGTCTCTGACATCAAGAGCCGCCAGAGGTGTCGTTCTGTTCTGGGAAATGTATCCTTTCATCGGGGAGGAATGCAGCAGTACGGTGTCGAAAGTGAACAGAGAAGCTGCGGCGCGAAGCCTTTTCGGGGAAGCTGCCGTGGGCTTCGAAAATCCTTCGCAATGACACGCTGAATGCTGCGCATGTAACCGTGACGACATACACTCATAGGATTAACTTCTAAAAACTTACGTCATCCGCGAACACATAGATTTCATAAAAATGTCGATTCACAGACAACAAGCCGATCAAACGTGTGTTTGCCGATGACGCGAGACGACGGGGCCATGACAGGGCATCGACGGTGTGCCCACATTGCTATGGCAACCATTAAGCAAATGCACGTGACTTCCGCTACGCTTTTTTTCTGCCGCCTGGATAGCAAGGGCCTCTCCTCAATTTTCCTTCCTCCATGATATCAGCCATATTCGCGGTGAAATCTGTCCATAGGTGGCAGCACCATCTCTGCAGAAGTATGGATAGGCGGTGGGCGGCGCGTATACAAATACACGCAGTGGCGCTTCGTTGCGCGTGGTCTGATCCAATTGTCGGCGGATAACATGCATTGACTACAGCTTACTGTTGATATCTGTGCTCCTCTATACTGATCTGATTGTCAGCGGATAAAATGCGTTGACTACAGTTTAGTGTTAGTATCTACGCTCCTCTATACTGAATCGGTGCTTGACGCCGGCGCTACGTTAACGTTACCAGCGAGTAAAGCACATTCCGCCTTTCATAGGGTTGTTCAGCCTGCGTGACTCTCTTCACGCTTTTGCACTAAATCACGCCTTAGTGGTTCCGCCTGCAACGCATGGCTGTAGCGTCACTGAACTACTTATTTACTTCTTGTTCATCTGCATGCACCAGCAAAAACAACAAAGAGAAATATTATAGAAAGCCCGCACATCTCTGCGATGAATTCGGTACCGCCGTTTGTAAACGTAACTTATATGCGTATGCATATTTTTTTCTCATTCTGTTCGTCATGAATTGTTGGACAGCCGATCACTCTAGTCAGGAAAGCTAAGTGGCAGACAACGCTTCACGCTGCACTGCGTTTACGACGTGTACGCACGTTCTCTTTTATTAGTAGAAGTATAAACACTTCTTAAGCGTTCAGCAGAAAGCTTTCATTGATAGATAGCGTGCATTACAGTGCGACAACAAAGGTCTGGTTATTTTATGGGATGAGTATGTTTTTTTTCTAGACAAAAATTGACCACTTTTTCTCTTAGGTTAATAAAAATGCCACACAAATGCTCATGACTCTAAAAAAAGATGAGATTTTGAGTGAAATTATACACCAAAAAAAGTAAAGCATGCCGTCTGAATTATTTTGAATGTCTGGGCTCTTTAAACCGTTCATGGATATATGCACACAGTTGTGCATGGCAACTCTGTACAGTGTATCAAAGTGCCACAGTTTATGTGATATCAATGTTTATATGTCGTGGTTCCACAGCCAGATAAACACAACCAACACTCCTCACATAATCAATAAACTACCGTGTCGTAGTTGTACACCTCCCAACAGTGCGCAACGGCATGGCCTAGAGCCTCGTTTATGTTTTGCAACCGAGTCGTTAAAACGCTGCATTCATACACCAAGTTTGGCAGATGTTCAAGAGCATTTTTCGGTGTGCTTGAAACAGAAGGCAGCCCCCACTCTGAAATTGCTTTGGTCAACGGAGCATGTGATAACAATAAACAGCACTTTGGAAAGCTCTACTCGCCGATCCTATTACAATGCAATAGCAGCCGAGGAAGAATTAACACTTTCGTACATCATTTCAGGCACACCTACAAGCAGTTACACTGGCGCTGATATAACCGGACAAACCACCCTTTGAGAACGCGCATGACGTACGTAGAGTATACTAGAACTTCTCAGTGGCACGAATGGCTTCCTGGGCGCGGGCCTTTCAGCGTAGAAAAGTGCGGTGGCGCTGGCGTCGACTATCCTTCCCGGGCAGACGGCTGGCAGGTGCTCCGCGTACGTGTTGGTACCTCTCCGTCTATTTCCGTCGCGGCGATAGTGCGATCACCCTCAATTTTTGTCCGCTGTTATACCTCCTCCTTTTTGAAGAAGGTAGTTTTTCTTGAGGACCTTCAACGTACAAAAATTTTGGTCTGTCTGTCTCTCAGTACGTTTCTCGGTTTGTCCACCTTTAACGATACCCAAATGGTCGACCCCGTCTGCAGAGCCCACCAATATTGCTCAAGATATTGCGTTCATACTTGTGCGATTGTCAATAGAAATGCAACTATTGCGCATATCTGAGGCACCATAACAGCGCGTCAATATTCTGCATGTGTGTCTTTTTACTAGAAAAAGTATACATAATTATTTATAACTAACGTAGCGCTTATCACGCTGCGCTGACAATGCAACGCTTGCACTCAAAGGCAAGTGTTTCCAACGCTTCGCTAAGCGACACGGTGGTAGCACCTACCCGTCGCCTTGCGTTCTACTTCTTATCACCTCCGAGACGGGCATGCACGCCACCTGCTTCGTTTTTTAAGATAACTGCCAGATAGCACTCATGTCTCACGTGTGACATAACTTGATGCGCTCGTTCGCCGCCGCTGTATGCTCGAGGCATTCTAACGCAGCGCCTCCAGAATACCTTTCGCCGATTGTTTGTGCACAGCATCAAATAAACGTTTTTATCACTCGCTCCAGACGCAAGACTATCGTCTTTCGACGACATTTACAGTGTAACATGCCGATACGGGGCCAACGTTTATATAAACATGTATGAGGATTGTTTTTTTCCGACATCATTATCATATTTTTACTACATAAGCAATTTAGGTATGGTCATCCGTGTAGCGGGGAACAGGGTAGTGCGAGACGAAAAGGACGTTCGGTTGGTGTCGAGAGGTCTGTGGTGTGCGTTCATTGTATACCCTCGTGTCGACCGTTACGTCGCCTCTGAATAAACAAACCCCGTTCGTAGACGTAACAAAGTGGTGGACGTGCGGGGTACAGCACGTTCACGAATTTCGGAGCCACAGCTGTTTGAACTTCGCCGGAGCCGTCATCTTGCCGGTCTGCCACCGACAACAACCATCATGACCGAGAGCGAAGGTCACGGCTTCTCAACCACGCAAAAGTAAGTGCCGGCTGCACCTCGGTATCACTATATGGAACCCCGCCCGTTCGCAGGAAGAGCAGGAGAAGATGTGGATGCGTGGCTGACACATTACAAAAAGGTGAGACGGTACAACTTCTGGGATCCTACCCAACAACTGGAAAAGTCCGCCCACATCAAGGCTGTTTTCTCACAAAAACCGCCCTGATGTGGGACGAAAACCACAATGATTTCTTAACAACGTGGGATCATTTTGCTCAAGAAGTAAATAAAATGCTTCGGCGACTCTGATTCGAGAAAGAAAAGCGCGGAGCGCAAGTGGGCTCAAAGAGTTCAGACTCCTGGATAAACATGTACCACCTACATAGAGGAGGTTCTGATGCTCTACAAGATCATCTACCCATATATGTCTGAAGAGGAAATGAATGGACACCTGAAGGGCATACCAGAGGACGTCTACAATTTTTTGATAGGCAGTGAAGGTCTCACTTCCGTCGCCGCCGTCCAACTTCACTGCCGTACTTTCGAGAAGCTGAAGACCCGTCGTATTGCCCCGAAACTTGGTAGGCTGACAAATGCGACAACGGTCGCCAGCGTCTACCTGAGTCCACCCACCGACTTTGCCGCTACTATTCAGGCAATATTACGTGAAGAGCTGCACTGACAAGGGGGTTGGGTTGACGAAACCATTCCTCATCCGCCTACCAGTCCACTCTACTTTACAGCGGCACCATTATCTCCTTTGCAACCATCGGTATGTGGGACAGACATCAGCGAAACTGGAACTCCGTGGCCACGTCGCTATTCCTTCGCGGCCGGCCAGCGATATGGCCAACGCCTTCGTCACGGCTCCGCTACGCAGAGGTTGGCAGCGCCCGCTCAGCAAGGTCGTCACCGACCTTTCACAGCTGAGCGGTCTCGTAATTGGTTCGGCAGGCGTTTTCTACCAGTCTGATACAACTGTGGCTTCGAAAGCCCCAATTAAAGGTATTGCAACTACCGGCAGCCGCCAAGGTACGACCGATTAACGAGATATAACCGTTCTGGCGTCACACGAGCACCAACATTTCCGGGAAGCGCGTCTTACGAAATCCCAGAACCACTACGAAACCGATCTCCAGCCTCTGACCGAAGTACGACACCACCGCCTGCCCCTCGCGGCAACTGATCACCGTCTCCTCGGTGCCGCCACTCCTCGCCTCCTACCAGAACCGCTACGAAACCGATCTCCGGCCCCTGACCGAAGTGTGACACCACCGCCTGCCCCTCGCGGCAACCGATCACCATCTCCTCGGTGCCACCACTCCTCGCCTCCTACGCAAAACTAGTGAGCGCGGCCATTGTAGGTGAGGTCACCAGACATTCTTCAGTTTCAACAGAAATACCTCCTCTTGCTTCCTTGTTTCAAATTAAGGTTTAAGTGCTTATTGATGGTGCACCAACAATGGCGTTGGTGGACACAGGTGCAACCGTGTCAGTTTTGAGTTTTGTTTTCACCTGCCTCCTTGGATGAAAAGTTCTGGTTCGTTGGGACTGTTCTGATAAGTTTCGTGAAGTGAGCGGAATTGTGTTACAACCTGTTGGTGTCTGCACTGTGACTGTTGGTTTGGCTTGCCAAAAATTTGTTGCAGAGTTTGCCGTTCTCCCTCATACTACGTATGGCGTCATTCTGGGACTCGATTTCTTGAATCTAGTGCCACTGTCAATTGCCTCACAGGACAAATTACAGTAGATTCTGGTATTCCGGTAGCGTTTATGGAAAACTCGCCCAGTCAGGAAAGTGTTCTTTGCATGTCTGTGGACACAACTGTGCCACCATTGACTGCAAAATGTGTCCCTGTTGTTTGTTCACACGCAAGGGAGAAAACTTTTGATGAAACCGTGGAGTCCATGCATCTGAGTTGCATAAAGAAGACAGTTTTAATACCCTACTGCAGGCTATTGGTTGTGCAGGGGCATACTGGTTTATAGGTGATTAACTTCTCTGAATAACCTACAGTGCTGCGAGAGGGTCTGAAACTTGCAGAGATTCGTTAACAACAAATATTCTCACTTGCCATCCTTGCAGAAAGTAGCGATTTCCTAGATAAGATCCGTTGCGATAATCTGCACGCCAAGTACACCACCATTATAACTATGATTGACAAGTCACTCAGCACCAACGAACGTAATGAACTGGTGAGTGTTTTGCGCAAACATGCCGGTATTTTTGATTTCGCGCAGCACGATCCACCATAATTCCCTGCTTCTCGTATAAAGCACCGAGTCGACACGACATCTTACAGACCTCTCCGACAGAAACCATAATGTGTATCGCCTTCGGAATGCGCAGTGATCAATAAACTGGTTTGCGAGATGCTCAAGAAGAATGTGATTCAAGAATCATGTAGTCGGTGGGCCGCTCTAGTAATTCTAGTAAAGAAGGAGGACGGGGCATCGAGATTTTGTGTTGACTACAGCCGTCTCAACTCCATACCTAAAAAGACGTATACCCACTTCCGCGGATTGATAATGCTATCGACTGTCTATCATTGGCCTCATACTTTTCGTCTGTGCATTTGAGGTCAGGCTACTGGCAGATTTCAATACACGATGAAGACAAGGAGAAAACGGCATTTGTTACAACAGATGAACGTTTTTAATTTAATGTGATGCGATTTCGACTCTGCAATGCGCCTGCAACTTTTGAGCGCTTCATGGACAACATTTTTCGTGGATTGAAGTAGGAAGTGCTTATGTCTTACTTGGACGACGTAGTATTTTTCGGGCGCACCTGTTCTGAGCACAACACACGCCTCGGCCTCGTGCTGGACTGCTTAAGCAAAGCACGCTTGGTTCTCAACTCAGGTGTTTGTCGTTTTGAAGAGCGCCAAACACTCGTTCTTGGACACTTGGTAGACAAAAAAAGGCATACGACCGGTTCCTGGCAAGATGACCGCAGTGGAGGCGTTTGAGCAATAGCACTCGGTGAAAGAACTGCGCAGGTTTTTGGGGCTTTGCTCATACTTTCGTTGATTCATTCCCGGCTTTGCCAATATCGCATACCCGCTCACGTGCCTACTTAAGAAACGTGCGCAGTTGGACTGGACCCCGGAATGTGAGTCTGCTTTTTCGGAGTTGAAGGTTCTTTTGGCATCTCATTTGATTCTTTGACATTTCAATCCTCTGGCTCCCACTGAACTTCACACAGACGCTAGTGTATTGGTGTAGGTGCTGTCCTGGTTCGACACTTGGATTACAAAAACGCGTCGTGGCGTATGCAAGTCGCTCGCTCAGCAAGTCCGAGCGTACCTACACTGTCACAGAGCAACACTTTAAGGCGAAGTTACCCGAAAAAGGAGTTACGGAGCCCAATAGGCGCGCGCGATGAACGGATAGACCATTGAGGAGCAACCTCAGAGGGAAGCTTGCCGCGCGAAACCACACGCGCCAAAGAGATGAACCACCCGCGGATTGCAGGTAGCGCGAAAAGCTTGCCAAGGTGCCCAGCCCTCTTTCTCCTCTCTTCTCCTCCTCTGCTAGCTCAGTCTTTCCCCGTATTTTGCCAGTGACGGTTGGCGTGTTGCTTCACGATTGGAGCACTCGAACATGGCCACCTGGTTCGACGATCTAAGAATTACGACGTGGTGCATTTGTGGACGCTTGGAGGAGCGTGGGCTGCTGCTGTTGTGTTTTGCTGCACCCATGAAGTCTGGAGCAAGTCTCGACACGTCACCCCACCGCGCTGTATATCTCTGGCTTCAAGATAGTCCCGACCAACACACGACAGCAACAGTTGGGAAGGCCAATATGGCGGCCGAGAACACAACAGGCCTATCGGATATATACTTCACTCCGACTCAAGGCAGAAAACAGTGCTGGATTCTAAGGCAAGTATGTTATCATTCTTTATTCTACTCTACTAGTCGCATGTGCGATACGGATCACGCTTGTCGGCAACGGGTTCGGTCGTGTGGTATATCGCACGCACGAAATGCATCACGGTCAGCTTCGGCGTCTGCAGATCGCCTGTGCTTTGCCACAAGCGTGGAAATTGGCCGCCATTGCCATCGGCCTCCCGTACGCTCGCTCATTGAGTGCTCGCCTGCCTTCGCCGCCGCGATGAGCTTCAGGCTGACGATATTGGGCTGAGACCTCGTCACTGTGTTCGGAGTCGTCGAAAACGCTATGCGGGTTCTCGTAAAGAGCTTGGTTGTAGTAGGTCGCGCGCTGTAAGTGCACCAGCACGGGCTGGCGGGTCTTTCGCTAGCGTCGGAACTCACTGAAAATTGGTCACCATTAGAGTTGGCTTCCCCGTCAGTCGGTCGCAAACAGCTCAGCGTAGTCCGCTGGCCGCGGCGGCGGACTCGCATTTGCGCGCTGCACTCGCTCGAGTTTGTGGAAAAGGGCCGCATTACCGTCGATTTCATCGGCGCTAGCTCAAAACCAGCTCGGCGCTGTTCGTGGCGGCGGCCAAGCATACGCTCCCTCTCCTGTTCGAAGTTCGCCGGTGGCAGACACCGCGAGCAGTGCCGTGTTTAGCCTCGCGTTCGCTTGCTCGAGCTGAACGACGTCGCTCGCTTCATCAGTATCAACATCATCATCATCATCAGCCTGACTACGTCCACTGCAGGACAAAGGCCTCTCCCATGTTCCGCCAGGTAACCCGGTCCCGTGCTTGCTGCTGCCAATTTATACCCGCAAACTTCTTAATCTCATCTGCCCACCTAACCTTCTGTCTCCCCCTAACCCGCTTACCTTCTCTGGGAATCCAGTTAGTTACCCTTAACGACCAGCGGTTATCCTGTCTACGCGCTACATGCCCGGCCCGTGACCATTTCTTCTTATTGATTTCAGCTATGATATCCTTAACCCCCGTTTGTTCCCTAATCCACTCTGCTCTCTTCTTGTCTCAAGGTTACACCTACCATTTTTCTTTCCATTGCTCGCTGCGTCGTCCTCAATTTAAGCTGAACCCTCTTTGTAGGTCTCAAGGTTTCTGCTCCGTAGCTAAGTACCGGCACAATACAGCTGTTATATACCTTTCTCTTGAGAGATAGTGGCAATGTACCTGTCATAATTTGAGAGTGCTTGCCAAATGTGCTCCACCTCATTCTTATTCTTCTAGTTACTTCAATCTTGTGGTTCGGCTCCGCGGTTATTACCTGCCCTAAGTAGACATAGTATGTTACAACTTGAAGTGCACTATTACCTATCTCGAAGCGCTGTTCTTTTCCAATGTTGTTGTACATTACTTTCGTTTTCTGCAGATTCATTTTAAGACCTACCTTTCTGCTCTCCTTGTCTAACTCCCTAATCATGAGTTGCAATTTGTCCCCTGAGTTACTCAGCAATGCAATGTCATCGGCGAAGTGTAGGTTACTAAGGTACTCTTCATTAACTCTTATCCCTAACTGTTCCAATTCTAGGCTTCTAAAAACCTCCTGTAAGCACGCGGTAAATAGCATTGGGGAGATTGTGTCCCCCTGCCTTACACCCTACTTGATTGGTATTCTGTTGCTTTCTTTATGAAGCACTATGGTAGCAGTTGATCCTCTGTATATTTCTTCCAGGATGTTTATATATACTTCATCGACGCCCTGATTCCGCAGTGTCTGCATGACAGCTGATATTTCTACTGAATCAAACGCCTTCTCGTAATCTATGAAGGCTATGTATAGTGGTTGGTTATATTCTGAGCATTTATCTATTACCTGATTGATAGTATGAATGTGGTCGATTGTTGAGTAGCCTGTTCGTAATCCTGCTTGTTCCTTTGGTTGATTGAATTCTACTGTTTTCTTTACTCTGTTAGCAATTACTTTTGTAAATAGCTTGTATACTACAGAGAGCAAGCTAATCGGCCTGTAATTCTTCAAGTCCTTGTAATCTCCTTTCTTATGTATTAAGATGATGTTAGCGTCCTTCCAAGACTCTGGTACTCTTCCTGTCAGGAGACAGACACCTTGTAATTAGGGTGGCTAGATTTTCTAACACAATCTGTCCTCCATCTTTCAGCAGATCTGATGTTACCTGATCCTCACCAGCAGCTTTGCCTCTTTGCATGCTCTCCAAAGCTTTTCTGACTTCATCTATCATTATTGGTGGTGTGTCATCTGGGTTACTGCTGGTTCCTATGGCATTAAAATCGTGGTTGTCCCGGCTACTGTAGAGATCTCTGTAAAACTCCTCCGCTATTTTAACTATCCTATCCATATTGGTAGTTATTTTGCCTTCTTTGTCCCTTAGTTGATACATCCGATTTTCGCCTTTCTCAAGTTTCCTCTTAATTGCTTTGACGCTTCCTCCGTTTTTCAGAGCATGTTCAATTTTCTCCATGTTATACCTTCTTACATCGCATACCTTACGTCTATCAATCAACTTCGAAAGCTCTGCCAGTTCTATTTTGTCTGTTGTACTTTACACTTTCATGATTTTACGCTTCTTAATTATGTTCTTCGTTTCTTGGGAAAGCTTGCCAGTGTCCTGTCTTACTACCCTGCCTCCAACTACCACTGCACACTCCGTAATGATACTCGTCAAATTATCATCCATTATATCTACGCTAAGGTTGGTTTCCTCACTAAGAGCCGAGTACCTGTTCTGAAGCGAGACTCTGAATTCCTGTACTTTCCCTCTCAGTGCTAGCTCATTGATTGACTTCTTGCGTATCAGTTCCTGTCGTTCGTTTTCTCAAGTCTAGGCGAATTCAAGACCGTACCATTCTATGGTCACTTCATCATACCTTGCCAACCTCATCCACATCCTGCACGATGCCTGGGTGTGCACTCTTTATAAAGTCTATTTCGTTCTTATTTTCACCAATAGGGCTCCTCCATGTCAACTTGCGGTTTCCTTGTTTTCGGTAGAAGGTATTCAAAATTCGTAAATCATTGCTTTCTGCGAATTCTACTAGTAGCTCTCCTCTGGCGTTTTTAGTACCGATGCCATAATCTCCTACTGCCTGGTCTCCAGCTTGCTTCTTCCCTACATTTTCATTAAAGTCTCCCATCAGTATTGTATACTGTGTTTTTACCTTACTCATTGCCGATTCCACGTCTTCATAGAAGCTTTCAACTGAAGCGTCATCTTGACTGGATGTAGGCGCGTAAACCTGTACCACCTTCATATTGTATCTCTTATTCAGTTTAATTACAATACCTACCACCCTTTCATTAATGCTATAGTATTTCTCTATGTTTCCAGCTATGTTTCTGTGAATTAGGAACCCCACTCCCAGTTCTCTTCTGTCAGCCAAGCCCCGATAGCAAAGGACGTGCCCAATCTGTAGCACCGTATAGGCCTCATCTGTCCTCCTAACTTCACTGAGCCCCATTACATCCCATTTATTACACTCTAGCTCCTCGAATAGTACAGCTAGATTTCCTTCACTAGATAACGTTCTAGCGTTAAACGTTGCCAAGTTCAGGCTCCAATGGCGGCCTGTTCAGATCCAGAGATTCTTAGCACCCTCTGCTGCGTTGCCAATCTGACCGCCGCAGTGGTCAGTTGCTTCGCAGCTGCTGGGAACTGAGAGCCGTGAGTTATTCGACGTATGCATGTGGGAGGTAGTGGCCAGATACTGCACCAGGGTGGCCAATCCTTCTCTGGCGAGGGAGTGCGTTCCCGGCGGTGGTTACCGGTGAGGCCGCACCTCCGGCCTCGTAATGCAGCTCCATCACCACGCGGATTTTTTTTGATCTGGTTGGGAACTGCGTGGCACCGGGTTTTTAACCATGGACCTTTTGCATGCGGGTGACGTTAACAGCCAATTACGCGCGCGCGATGAACGGATAGACCGTTGAGGAGCAACGTCAGAGGGAAGCGTGCCGCGCGAAACCGCACGCGCCAAAGGGATGAACCGCCCGCGGATTGCAGGCAGCGCGAAAAGCGTTGCCAAGGTGCCCAGCCCTCCTTCTCCTCTCTTATACTCCTCTGCTGGGTCTGTCTCTCCCCCTATTTTGCCGGTGACGGTTGGCGTGTTGCGTCGCGCATGGAGTGCTCGACCACGGCCACCTGGATTCGACGATCTAAGAATTACGACGTGGTGCTTGTGTGTACGCTTGGAGGAGCGTGGGCTGCTGCTGTTGCTCTTCGCTGCACCCATAAAGTCTGTAGCAAGCCTTGACTGGTCACCACGACGCGCTGTATATCTCTGGCTTCAAGATAGTCCCGACCAACACACGACAGCAACAGTTGGGAAGGCCAATATGGCGTCCGAGAACACAACAGGCCTATCGGAGATATACTTCACTCCGACTCAGGGCAGAAAACAGCGCTGGATTCTAAGGCAAGTAGGTTATCATTCTTTATTCTACTCTACTTGTCGCGTGTGCAATACGGATCGCGCTTGCCGGCTACGGGTTCGGTCGTGTGGTATATCGCACGCACTAAATGCATCAGATTCAGCTTCGGCATCTGCAGTTCGCCTGTGCTTTGTGACTAGCCTGGAAATTGGCCGCCATTGCCTTTGGTCTCCCGTACGCTCCCTCATCGAGTGCTCGCCTGTCTTCGCCGCCACGATGAGCTTCGGGCTGATGATATTGGGCATAGA
Organism: Rhipicephalus microplus; assembly: GCF_013339725.1. Lineage (NCBI taxonomy): Eukaryota > Metazoa > Arthropoda > Arachnida > Ixodida > Ixodidae > Rhipicephalus > Rhipicephalus microplus. Next base: position 23,189 of record NW_023612285.1, read on the forward strand.
CCTCGTCGCTGTGTTGGGAGTCGTCGAAACACGATGCGGGTTCTCTAAAAGAGCTTGGTTGTAGTATGTCGCGACTGTAAGTGCACCAGCACGGGCTGGCGGACTTTCGCTAGCATCGGAACTCACTGAAAATTGGTCGTCATTAGAGTTGGCTTCCCCGTCAGCCGGTCGCAAGCAGCTCAGTGCAGTCCGTTGGCCGCGGCGGCGGACTCCCACTCGCCAACTTGTTAGCGGCACGGTGGTTTGCGGAGTTGTGTCTGCGGCCGCCGCTCCTAAGCTGTTGTGCTATGGGAATCGAAATGAGTCTTTGACGATGTGTGACATCACGGTGAAATTATTAGCATGTCATATCTCACATATGTTTTCATTTCACCTTGCACGTATTTCTCATATGCATTTGAATTCATCCTATGTCACGTGTGACTCACTATTTTACATGCTTATTGAGCAGCATTGGGCACACACCGTGCTGATGACTGTGCGCTGGCGTCTGCAATGCCCGCCATCCATCTCTTTCGTCAGAGCAGCTTCAGAAGAACTGTGCGGGATGTGAAGGTAAAGTTATTTGTGTGCCATATTTTAACGCTTGTTTTATATTAACGTGCACGTACTTGTCATACGCGTGCATCTTCATCTTATGTGACGTTTGCCTAACTAATTTCACTATAATATTGTACGTGCAGCCGTGGGAACACAACGGGCAAAAGGCTGCGTGCGCTGGCGTCTGCAATGGCTGTCATCTATCGCTTCCGTTGGAGGAGCTCCCCAAGGAGTAAGCAAGTTTTGACAACGAGAAATGATTAGCATGTCATATCTCACATATGTTATGATTTCACCTTGCACGTATTTCTCATATGCATGTGTATTCATCCTATGTCACGTGTGACTCACTATTTTATATACTTATTGAGCAGCCGCGGGCGCACACCGTGCTGATGACTGTGCGCTGGCGTCTGCGATGCCCGTCATCCATCTCTTTCGTCAGAGCAGCTTCAGAAGAACTGTGCGAGATGTGAAGGTAAAGTTATTTGTGTGCCATATTTTAACGCTTGTTTTGATATTAACGTGCACGTACTTGTCATACGCGTGCTCTTCATCTTATTTGACGTTTTGACTAACTAATTTCACTATAATATGTACGTCAGCCGTGGGAACACAACGGGCAAAAGGCTGCGTGCGGCAGGCGCTGCATGGCTGTCATCTATCGCTTCCGTTGGAGGAGCTCCCCAAGGAGCAAGTTTTGACAACGAGACTGGACTTGTACACTTCACCATGAATTCACTTAAAAGAATAGAGAAACTTCATGTGTATGAAGAAAAATAAGAGATTTCGATGTCTCACTTTTGTCTTTCGTTGTTGCTGTGACTGTGAAAGCAGTTAACATAGGTAGCTAACTACTTTCTTATGTGTTAGTTTCTGCAGAATTTGTAGCTCACTGCGCAGAAAAAACAGGCGAAAAAAGTATTAGGCCTGGCAGAAAATAAAGAAAAAACAATGTTCGAGCTGGGGACAAAAAGTTCATCCAATTGGAGTATTTGAGTGGATGAACCGTTCGTCCGGCAAGATGCAACCGTAAGGACTACCGGTTGCCCGGTAAGGTGTAAATGTGGGCATTAACACTTCCTCTATAGGGTGCAAACGTGAGAACCAAGTGTTAGTCCTTTGGGGTGAACTGTGGGACGAACGGTTACTCACTAAGGTGTAATTGTGAGACTTAATGTTAGTCCCTTGAGGGGATTAATTGTTAGACCCGGTGTCGTTAGTCCTAAAGCGATTATTGGTTGTGGCAGCCCCATTAGTCCCCAAAAGGACAAACCACACACCCTTTTAACACCCTTTTGCCTTAAAGTGAAGAATGCCTTGCAGTAGTCTTCGCAGTGCAGTGCTTCCGGTCCCACCTGTACGGACGCCCCTTTACCCCCGAGACAGACCACCATTCTCTCTACTGGTTGGTCAATCTGCGCGACCCATTTGGTCTGCTGGCGCGCTGGGTACTTCGCTACAAGAATATGACTTCACGGTTCCCTATAAAAGCAGCCGACGCCATGCTGACGCAGATTGTCTTTCGCGACGACCGCTTCCAACGACGGAATGTGACGCGGAAAACTTCGACACCTACATAGCATCACTGGATCAACCATTTCCCGATACCAATACCTTTAACCCATATATGCCCAAACTTAGGGAAATTAGCAAAACTAATTTATTTCCCCGAAATGATTGCTTCTACGACCTCAGTAAACAGAATAAGGGTCTTATTAAAAAAAAAACTCTTACGGACAATGGTTTTGGAGCCATCCTATATGTGGAACACCAATGTTTGAGACACCTCAAACAAAAAATACATTATTAGCACGTATCACAGTCATACAAAAATTACTGCACACCCAATAACTAATGAACGATCAACAAAAATATCAGCACCATGGAGAACAGTTTGAGTCTACATTAATTATATTTTTTTGCGGTAGGGCACTTAGCTACACACACGCAAAATAGCCATTTCGTGACTGCAAGCACAGGCATACAGCAACTTTTTTGCTACCAAGCTAAAATTATCGCCTTTGCGCTTCTGCATGAGAGACGGGTTAGTTTACAAAAAGAACTACACCAGCACAAGCTCACGATATCTTCTGGTGGTTCCAAAGAGTATTCGCGTTTATATTTCGCAGGCTATGCGTGATGACCCAACATCCAGTCATTTAGGCACAGCGAAAACACTTTGCCGTCTTCAAGAAAGGTTCTACTGGCCCAAAATGCACCAGATGATGGAACAATACGTGTCGACGTGTAACGAGTGCCGACGTCATAAGCGCCCAACAAGTGCTTCTCCAGGGCGATTACATCTGGTGCCACCCCCTAGATATCCATTCGAGCAAGTCGGGATGGACCTCCTTCGACCCTTTCCCCGGTCTTCCGATGGAAATCGCTGCATATTTGCCTGCACCGACCATTTAACACAGTACTGCGAGCAGCTGCCATACCATCGGCAACTGCAGTCGATGTGTCTTTCTTCAAGCTAGGCTTTGTAATTCTACGATATTGACATCCCAAAATTGTAATCAGTGACCGTGGCCGACAATTCACAACAGGCGTGGTGGAAGAGATGCTTCGTATCTGTGCTTCAAGGTTTTGCCACTCTACACCATATCATCCTCAAACGAAGGGCCTAACTGAACGAAAGAACAGAGCTCTCACGAATATGCTATCTATACATGTCGCATCAGATCACAAAGACTGCGACAGTATTCTGGCTTTTATCACTTATGCATTTAACACCGCACAGCATGAAACTACCGGCTACAGTCCTTTCTTTCTTGTATTTGCTTGACCACCTCGTCATATCCTGAGTACCATCTTCCCGTATTTGTACCACCATAATCCCTGCATATTCGAGATCATCTGTCGGGCAGACGAAGCCAGACGCCTTGCTTATTTGCGCACTCATGCTTCGCAAGACCGCTCGGCGGCACATTTTGACTGCCGACACGTGATGTACTATCGCGGTAACCTAGTGTTGCTGTGTACACCAACTAGAAAACGTGGTTTGAGCAAGAAACTGCTAGCGCACTATGCGGGAACTTACCTTGTTATACACCATATCAGTGATTTAGTTTACCGCATAGCACGTCTCCATTCGAACAGCCGACGGTCTGCAAAAACTGAACCTGCCCATGTCGCACGTTTGAAGCGCTTTATTCCCGAGAGGCTGTTTAACTCGCCCAGTGGGCTTTGTCTGCGTGGAGGGAAAGGTTACCACAAATGCAATTTAGGTATGTGCATCTGTGTAGCGGGGAACAGGGTGGTGCGAGACGAAGAGGACGTTTGGTTGGTGGCAAGAGCTCTCTGGTTCGGGTTCATTGTATACCCTCGAGTCGACCGTTACGTAGACTATGAATTAACCCCTATTATTAAACTTTATTTAAGTTTGTGCCTACCTCACTTGAGCTTGAAGCGGCGCAGCACTTTTCAGAAGTGCCGAGCAATCTTTTTTCGTACACATTACACTTTCCTATGCGAAACGAGCTTGCCAACACATAGGAAGGCGAAAAAAGAAAAAAAAAGCAAATAGTATGTTGTACATGGAAGGAAGAAGTCTTGGCCCTTTTCATATAGAACACCACACCTGGAATCGAATATGGGGCGCATCGCTTTAGGTTTTGTTAACACATGGCAGCAAAAATTGACGTGGTATGAATAACAGAGTTTCTTCGGAGCTCCTTTTTATTTTAAAAAATTTGAGTACATTCCTTATAGTAGCACCCACTAAATTGCAAACAAGTTTCTACTGCAGAAAAACGTCTTTAGCAACACTCTAGTGGGCGATTTGGCGAGCCTAAAAATCCCACAACACTGCACAGCAAAGCAAAGTTGTAGCAATACACTCCTACTACTAATAATAAAAATTGCGACTATAAAATACAACGTTTTCATATTTATACAATACAATAACTATACAAAGGTGTCAAAAGCATAAAACAACCAGGCGAGTACACAAAACATAACATAAACTAGGCAGACTGAATGACAGTGATAATGTAATTTTTATTATTAATGTATTTAAATAAATTGTGTTTACGGTTGCAAAATAACTTCTAGCAACACTAAAGTGAGACCGTGAATTGGTGTAGATCAATTAACTTTTCTCCTACAACTGTTCATTGTTTTGAATTTCACCATCATTATTTCATTCATACAGAAAGAAATCAAGGTGAAAGTATTATTTTTAAATATCTAGTCAGAGTCGCCACACGTGGCATGACAAATTGAGAAGTATTTGGCTGGGTAAAATCAACGCTTTTAACCGGATTGGGTACAACCGCCGAGACTGCGTCAAGGGCAAGTGTCATCGTTCCCCTGGGAATTCGCACTTCAGCACCGTTGATAACATGGACGTAGTCTCACGGAATAAAATAGGGCTCAAGTGAAACTCACACACTGCGACACTGGCGTCAAGTGGCCTGTCAAGTCAATGAAGGTTGCTGCCAAAGAAGTCTTCGATCTTCAACTTTAGGGCCCTAAAAAAAACTATAAACTTGTGACCTTGTTGCCCACGCAGGTATCTCTTGTGCTACCAGGCGCACAACAATGATTTAGACGCTGCTTTTTAGTCATTTTACAAGAAAAGCGAGATGCCGGTCATGCCGCACAGCCGCGCAATGCAAACAAAAGAAACAAACTGGAAGATTGGTCGATGGCAGTGCCGCCACTACTTTCTCCACAAACGTGGGCAGCTGCAAGCAAGGGGAGAGCATGCCGGTCACGCCACTCAAACGTTCCAGTACACTCTAACGTACATGCACGTATAAGCACGACCTGGCTAGCAGATGACGCATGGAGCAATCCACATTTGTGCGCTTAAACCAGTTGCCGCCAGATGGCGACTCTGCTCGATCTCGCAGCCGGTATCAGCTTACCGCTTGTGGTATTGCTAATATCGATTTTCTTGTTGGCGTCGTTAGGAATATGTTACCAACTGGTTTTATGAAACATATGCGGACGTTTAACGTATGTATGTGCGTGGACTTCTACAGTCGCGCGCAATCTGATGATTATCGCACGAGCGTTGATCTGCCTGACATCCCGGAGGCCTATAAAGGCATGTTTCAGAATTGTGAAAATCAAGATTGTGCGTTTTTCTCACTTAGCTGGTTGTTCCGTGCTATAAAAATCACTCCTAGAATGAACTATACACCATTTTTTTTCATTTTGAGCATTCTATTTGTTGCGGACGAGCGCATTTTTAGTGGCTCGTATCTCCTCGGGTAATTACAAAATTGCTGGGAAAGATAACTTAAAGCTGCTGCTTGGCACTGCTCCATTTATTCAGTATGCTAAGACGAGGAATAGTCCAGCTCAAGAAACATCAAAAGGTAGGAGTGAAGCTTGCGTGATACTACTCTCTTCAGTAAAGAGTATTTTGAGGCATGGCACTCTTCTAGCTCTTGGTCGATGCTCACGCAAAAACCTCACATCGCGCCAGTGTAAATATCTCTAGCGCCGCTTTGTAGCGTTTAGCTCAATGGAGCTAAACATTAAATCCGCGCGCCTTTAACATAGATGTCAAGGTACGTGGGATCAGCCGAATTTTTCAATAAAGTTTCCAAAAAACAAAGCAGTGGGTCATTTGCAATAGCGGCGCAAAGGTTGATGGATGGATGAATAAAAAAATTTTTATTATGTCTCAAGGCTGTGTTAGATCGCCATCAGGAAATGTTGACGGCAACCTCTGGGGCCCACCCTATAACCCTTGTCTCGACCACTGTAGCCTGGCTGGTCAACACGCCGTATATTGCTCGAGGGAGGCCTCATGCATAGTATTCGCTGGTGGCGGACCAATGCTGCATTTCCACACTATGATGTCATATGGTGCCACTACCTATCACCATTTGCATTGCGGCTTTATCTCCTCTGGGAGTATTTTGCTCAAGGCCTCTGGGTGCGGAAAAGATTGCGTCTGCAGTTCAAACAAGACACATTCCTGGGCCTTAGCCACCCGCTTGTGCAGGGGCCGAATAAAACCTCCGCTCAGTCTTTATGATTTATGATATCGTGAAACGACACCATCCCATCTCTCGCGCACATTCTTGGAACGAGCGGCTCACCTGCCAGGCGGACGAAAATGCGAGTATTCAGGAGAGGTGCCTCGTTTCCGCGGTTTAGAGAGAATGCTGGTACCAACCACTGGTCGCGGGATTGAATCGCGGCTGCGGCGGCTGTATTTTCAATGGAAGCAAAATGCTGTAGGCCCGTGTGCTCAGTTTTGGGTGCACGGTAAAGAACCCCAAGTGATCGAAATTTCCGTAGTCCTCTACTACGGTGTATTTCATAACCATACGGTGGTGTTCAGACCTTAAATACCACATATCAATCAATAAATAAATAAATCAGTGCTGGTACCATTTCTGGTTCTCGAGTTTGTCGTCCCATGGAAAGTTATCCGTGCTCCTCGAAGCATCTCGACGAGCACTAATGTTGTTGTTCTTGCTAAAGCTATCTCTGCCCGGCTGCTGACGACAAATCTCTGCATTGTTGCATCGATACCTCCCCCGGCGTATGCCTGCTGTTCGACTGATGTGGACTGTGCTGGCATGACTGACTCACCAGCAGCGTGAGCATCCGATTGACGTCCCTTCCTCCAGGAGAAACCTACATAAACGCGGACGCCAGCTGTATGGGACCATTGGAAAGCGATCCGAGCTACTGAAAGCATCTTGACGAGCACTTATATAGTTCTTGCTACAGGTAGTTGACAGCACGCCATTTTTTTGCATTTCGTGTAGTATCAGATCGCTTTCCAGATTCTTTTTCTGTTCATTTTCTTTTCCTGTGTGTGTTGTTCCTGCAGCTTCTTGCTGAGGTGCAATATGCCTTCTAACGTAGAGGTTATCAAGGAGATAAACACACTGAAGGGCGACTTGACCAGACAGATAAAACAGTTGCGCGATGAACTAAGGAAAGTCCGTGTTCTGGTTGAGAACAGGGCTAGCGCTTATGAAGCGAAAGTAAGTGAACTCATGAAAAGTGTGAAATATTTGATTGATCAGTATGAAGGCAGCGCAGCGAAACTTGACTCCGTTTGTATCGAGAGGAAGCTGCTAAAAGATGGAAACGATGCTCTGATCTCGAACAACACTTAAGAGACAAAGCAAGTGGAACAGGTGGAGCATTACTCTCGTTTTAGCAATATAAAGATCAGAGGAGTCTCAAACGCTTAAGATAAAAACTTGATCGTACTGCTGTGTGAATCACAATGACAGTGAACTGCTAAATTCAACCATCAGATATTGACACGGTCCACAGGATTCCTACACCAAACAACCCGAAAGCAAATAACATTGAAGTCCGGTTGCTTTTCAGCAACAAAAAGAATGAACTTCAAATGAAAGTTCGTAAAGCAAGGCTCACAGCTAAGGAGCTTGGTTTATGCAATGAACCACTGAACATCTACTTCAATGACCATTTAAGTCCCCAGAACAAAGGCAATTTTGTGCTGTCTTGAAGCTTTAAAAAGCAAATGATTGGCGGTTTTTGTGGATGGATCAGTGTGTGGTAAAAGCCCGTCAGAATGCATCAAGTGCCGTACACAAAATCAAGCCAATGGAAGACCTTCGTATATTTACGGATGGTCATACTGAGTAATTATGGTCACTGCACGACATGTCTGCTTGCTTGACTTCACCCGAGTAAATTAAGTATCAAATTCCGCAATCCCCAGGTTTCTCTCTTTTGCACTTAAACAATCGTAGTCTCCAATGTCATTATGATGAATTTTGCCACCTATGTGTCACCTTGCATTATTCGTTCGACGTCATTGGTTTATCTAAAACTTTGCACAGAGAGAACGAGGAAGACGAAGTGATTCGTTTACGGAACACACCTTGCTCGTCTTTGTGCTTTTCTGAATTTTTCGCCCCAGTTGTGGGGTCTATCGCCCCATATATCGCGGTGATGAATGTTCAACCTCACGGGGCACCGTCCGAGTCCGGTTCGACCACGAGGACTGCTTTGAGGAAGCAAGGAAACGCGTCTAGTGAGAGTGAGGATACTGAGCTGTACTCCGCATCAAGCGACGAGTCGTCGGACGACGGCTTCCAACCCGTCCTGTACCGCAAGGCTAAACGACGGATCGTCAATGCATCTTCGGCATCAAGCACGACCACCGTGAAAACTGCCCCTCAGCGATGGCCTCACTCTATCCTGTTTGTGCCGCTGAAGGCTACCGACAGTCTACGCGGGCTGAACAGGCAAGCACTCTCTGTGTAGCTCGAGAATATTACTCCAAATCAGATTAAAGAAGTACGTCTAAACGCAAGAAGGAACATCTTGGCAATCGATGTGCTGAACCCACGTGCGCTAAACGCACTTCAGAAAGTAATTGATTGATATGTGGGGTTTAACGTCCCGAAACCACTATATGATTATGAGAGACGCCGTAGTGGAGGGCTCCGGAAATTTAGACCACCTGGGGTTCTTTAACATGCCCCCAAATCTGAGCACATGGGCCTACAACATTTCCGCCTCCATCTAAAATGCAGCCGCCACAACCGGGATTTGAGCCCGCGGCCTGCGGGTCAGCAGCCGAGTACCTTAGCCACTAGACCACCGCGGCGGGCGGGGTCCGCTTCCGAAAGTAACGCAACTGGGTAACATCAATGTCAAGTCTATATTACCAGCTGATAGCACCACATCAACAGGGGTCATTTATGACATCGCCACTGAAATTCCAAACTCGGATCTCTCAGGGCTTATAAAACCGGCGAATGAAGATAACGTCATTATGAATGTCAGCTGCCTTGGTAACACACATTGCGTGAGAATTACGTTCAAAAGGGACTGTCTCCCCTCCCATGTGAAGGTTGGTCACTTTCGTCACCAGGTCCGACCATTTATTCTAAAACCTATGCAATGTCATAAGCGCCAGAAGATCGGCCATGTGCAGGGAGCGTGCAGGAACTCCGAAGTGTGCCCCCGATGCTCAGAACCACACACCGAGGACAAATGCAGTGCAACCAGTACTAAAGTGCCCTAATTGTCAAGGTGCCCACAGTGCATCTTCCAAAGGACTGTCCACGCGCAAAGAAGGAGTTTACAATTCTTAGACAAATGATGCGAGACAGCTCTACCACAAAGAGGCCGTGGAAAAAAGTCCGGCGAAGACGACGACGTCACCGTCGAAGATCTTCGCGAAGAACACAGTCAACTACAAGAAGTAAGTCAACGCATATGATGAACAGCGCTCACTTCAGGGTACACCGCGGCGAACGCAGACAATGGAAGAGAGAAAACAAGTATATCTCTCTCTACTGAAGAGTGGCCGCCACATACGCGCACGCAACTTGTGGAACGAACCGCAATCAGAAGCCGCATTCAACAGAGCACGCTGCGACAACAGAGGAGCAGCAGAACCTTGATAAGCAAGTGATTACTCTTCTACGACCCATAATTAATGCCATTCGCACGGTGTTAAACAACATGCGCACAACGTCAGCCAGAAGTGTACTTCTAGTACTGGACGTTCTGAGTCCAGTACTGGCGGCTCTTGAGTAGATAATGGCCCACCAGCCACTGTCTTTCAGGGAGGAGGTAAAAAGCTACAATTTTTCAGTGGAATGCACGGAAACTGAAATCACGCATTGCAGATTTCTGTCGGTTCGTTTTCACCAATATGTTTCCCATTATCGTCATCTGCGAGCCAAATTTATCGGGTGCTATCAGACTCTCCAGATACGAATCATTTATGTCGGCTTGTTATAGTGGAAACAGCAAGGTCCTGCTGTTTAATTATTCGACGTGACCTGACCTACATTCTTCGGTCTGTACCACCTGACAACGATAACCAATATATACGCCTAACAGTGAAGAAAAAGGGTCTTATTGTCGCTGTTGTCGGTGCATACCTGTCGCCATCAAGTAGATTTGACCACAGAAGACTAGGACACATCCTATCAGCCACTCCTGGCCCATGGGTGATCATCGGAGACTTCAACGCCCACCATACGCTATAAGGAAGCCCGAAGATCAGCGCAAAGGGTAGAAGTCTGATAACGTTTGCTTCAGACAACGAGCTGTGCTTGTTAAATGATGGCAGCCCAACATTTTTACGTGGCCCTGGATACAGCAGTTGCCTTGACTTGGCTTTGTTTCTCGAGGTCTCGTCAGATGTGCCGGATGGTTTGCGGACATAGAAACACACTGAGAGCGACCACATTCCCACATATGTGAAGATCAGAGGATTATCACCTTGCAAGGTACGTGAAACTATCCAAAGAGTGGACTGGACCAAGTTTGAATCTCTCATGAAGAATGCTGTCAAGAGAACACCTCATTTGACTTAGAAGATGTGATCAAGTCCACAGTGCAAGACACAGTGTGCACCCTCACATGCTCTTCGAGAGTAACCGAATTTGATGTGGAATTAGAACGATTTCGGCCTCTCCGACGGCGTGCGGAACGAAGGTACCGACACACGAAAGCAATCGACGATTTACGAATCACTAGACGTCTTCAGAAGAAGATACAACGCCGCATAGACAAGCTAGAGTCACAACGTTGGGCAGCCTTCTGCGCGTCGTTAGATCCTCGCAAGCCTTTATCACACTTGTGGAGGACAATAAGAGGGCTCCAGACAGCTCCTATTCAGCGGTCTCCATTCAAGACTCTACCCTCTCTCAACAGAGATCGGAGGTCGACGTGGCAGAAGAGTTCTGTGCCAACTTATCTGGTCAACTCGCAGATCCCGACATCTCCACGCTCTCACGTGGTGGCACGACATCACTCGATAACCACATGGACCAATTTTTTTCTATTCATGAGCTTAAAGCAGCACTGGCTTTGTGTAAACGTATATCAGCACCCGGGCCTGATGGAATATCATACAGTGCACTGTGTCACCTTGGCGAGTGTGCGAGGAGTGCCCTCTTCGAGATATACAACGATTCGTGGCGAGAGGGCACCCTTCCAGTAACTGGAAGACCAGCCGTTTCGTTACATTACTGAACCTGGCAATCACCATTGGTGTTCACATCATACCGCCCGATTGCACTGGCTAGTTGCTTGGGCAAGGTGCTGGAGAGGATGGTACTTGGACGGCTAGAATAGTTCCTGGAGCATCACCACATCTACCCGGACGCTATGACGGGATTTCGCGTGGCCGGTCATCAATTCAATGCGTAATAGACCTGGTCAGCTACGTGCAACACGAAAAAGGCCGTAAGCGTCTCTGCGCTTCTTTATTTCTTTATGTTAAAGGGGCGTACGTTCACGTCACACATGAAGCTGTCCTCATCCTTCTCAAGGAGGTAGGAGTGGGTGGTCGGATGTTTCAGTGGCTACGCAGCTATCTATCTCTCTGAGCGATCCTTTTCGTGAGAACCGAGGATGGTGACACTTCGCTACATTACAGCCACCGTGGTGTTCCCCAGGGTGGCATACTTAGCCCTGTACTATTCAACCTGACGCTAATAGCTCTCAATGAGCATCTGCCAAGTACTGTCAGATTGTCAATGTATGCGGACGACATCTGCGTTCAGACGTCTGCAGTAAGACGTCTACAGCTGCGAGCGCGGATTCAGAGAGCTGCCAATCAAGTTGATATTTACCTCCGTGCACGAGGTCTGGAAATTTCCTCTGAGAAATGTGCTCTTTTGGAATTTATGCGCAAACCAATGCAGAACTACAGCGTTCTGATAAACAGCGAAAGGATACGTCACCTCCGATAATACAAGCTCCTATGCGTTATAATTGACAGAGACCTCTCATGGAGCTCACATGTATCACACATGAAAAGGCGATTGACAGGCATCTGTCATTTGTTCAAGCTCTTCGCTGGAAAGAACTGGGGAATGTCCACAACTGCTATGTTGCGACTATACAGGATTCTTTCCTCGGATTCCTTCGGTTCAGCCTGCCTGATGTATCCAACGCAAGTAAAACAAGCATACGAATGCTTCAAAGTGTCCAGGCTCAAGCACTCCGGATATGTTTAGGCTTGCCCCAAAGTGCGTCAACAGCGGCAACTATCGCTATCACAAGAGATAACCTCATCAAGACCCACATTAATGTGGAAGTGCTGAGGACACATATACGACGCCTTGCTCGAACTCCTCGACATCACCTAGCCTCTCTACCAGTGGTCCGATTATGCACATCTTACTGCAAAACAGTGACCGCACATGGTGAGTCGATCCAAACTTCGTTCTCTCCTGCCACTAGACCTGTGACTCCACCATGGTGCGTCGCTCAACGAATGATTATTATTAACATACCTAGCGTCCAGAAAAAAGGCCAAGTTTGTCGTCACCGGCTCTTAAGCAGCTCGCACTACTTCTCTTGTATGAGAAATACTAAAACTCCACACATATATACAACTGACGGATCGGTTCAGCCGAACAGCTCTACAGGAGCAGTAGTGATAGCATGGTTGGCCCGACAATTAATTCAAGACATCTCACGCAACAACATCAACGGCAGCAGAATTGGCAGCACTTCGTGCCGCGTTTGCAATTTGTAGTTGATCAACCTACACGCAAGTGGACTATTTTCTGCGACTCGAAGGTGGCCTGCAGTCTCTACTATTAGCCTTACGCCGTGAACCACACGAGCAGCTGGTACTAGAGATAGCAGAGGTATACACAACCTGACTGAGAAAGGGCACCAAATTACATTCAGTGGTTGCCCAGTCACTGCGGAATCATCGGAAATGAACGGGCCGATCAAGCTGCCCGCTCAGCCCACACAGAAAATCATATAACTACGACTACCACTTTCTAGGACAGATGCTGCACGAAAGCTGCCGCAGGCTTGCTCGCCAGCAAACCACATCACAATGGAATCAGCCACACTTCAAGCATGTCCGACTGTACTCGCTTGACCCTACGCTAAGTCTTCAAGTCCCGTGGCGGCTTTCCGAGCAGACCAGACCCTGTTATGTAGGCTGTGGTTGGGCGTTGCGTTTACCAACGCCTACGCTTTCCGCATTGGGATGGCTGACACCGCTGCCTGTGGCCACTGTGGCAAAGAGGAAACGATCCAACATACTTTTTGTGATTGCCTAGCGTATAGTGAACAACGACTATACCTTCGCAAGAAACTCAACAAATTAGACGACCAACCTCTGACGGAGCAGGGAATTCTGCAGTCATCGACAGGATGCGACTTCACAGAAGAGGCCCTGAAAGCGCTACTACTCTTTTTGCGATCGACCAGACTTATTGAACGGTTGTAGCTAGGACGCCCTTCCTGTGTGTGTTTTCGTTTTCTTATGAGTGCGCGTGCGTTTTTTTCTCTATCTACCCCCTCTTTCTTGCCCCTACTTCCCCGCCCCCAGCGCTCGGTGGCAAACCAGATGCCAATATCTGGCTAACCTCCAGGCCTTTCCTTTCTCTCTCTCTCTCTCTCTTGCACAGAGATTCATCCTGTGTTCACTACAATATCCCGGGTTACAACCTTCCATCAAAAAGCGGGCAATCCACAACATACACTTGTTTGCACTGAAGGGTAGCTCTATACGTTAAAGACAACATCAAGTACAAAGTACGACGGGACCTATGCTTTACAACAGAATAGTGTGAATCACTTTTCATAGATATTCCTCCTATTTCACATCAGTTAGTTGTGTACCACATAAGACCAAAGTTACGATTGTGGACGTAATATACAGATCTCCACAAAACCAGAGGGAAGATTTTTTTCAAGCACTACAGTTGTTTTTAGAAGAACACATAACCAATAAGACAAATATTTTTATCACTAGTGACAGCAACATTGATACCTCGGACAAGAACAAACTAGCTTGGGAGTATTTCGAACTTTTGGCGTCATATGGTCTAACCCAAATCATAAATACACCAACTTGGTACAGTGGTAACAAGAATACTACTCTAGACCACATAGTAACTAATTATCCGAGCTCTGCCCTTACGAGTGCTAATATCTGCTTATATAACAGACCATATGCCTATCTTTACTGCATCCACTTCGTCATTTTGTGATAAGAATGAAAAATATGTCCGTAAAGTATATGACTACAAAGCCATAACGCGTGATTTAGATTTAGAAAATTGGGAAAGTGTTTAGAGTGCCAGTACTACTGATGAAAAACTTGATGCTTTTATAAATACACTACATGGTCACAAGAGCAGCACTTGCACTATAATGTCCGGTGGTAGGAAAGGTTTGAAGAGAAAGCCATTCCTTTCCTACCACCGGACATTAGAGTGCAATTTGAAGAGAAAGCCATTTGGCGCTCTTTGGCCATCAAATGGCCCTGGTGCCAAAAAACACCATATATCATCAAGAGAAAGCCATTGAGTACACAAGGTCACTTAAGGCCAATAAACCATAAAAATAATCTACATAAAAACTTAAGCTTCATCCTTAAAGATAGACTTGCAAATTAGATACAAATATATAAAAAACGTCTAAAAGATAATGCGAAGGCCGATTATTATCATTTACAAGTTATTCTTGCCGCTAATAATAATGCTAAACTATGGAAAGTTTTGAGCTACGCAATGAATAACGTAACACATCAAAGTATTTCGATAGCTATTACTGATGATAGCACTGTGATAACAGATTCATATGCACTGGCAGAAAGATTCATAGTTATTTCACTGACGTCAAAACAGAGCTTACCTCAAAACAAAATTCTGATAACTTTCAACAGAATGACGATTTACCTATAATTGAGCATCAAAGCAGCTCCTTTTATGTGGCACCTACTGATCCTACTGAGGTCTTAAGTGCTGTACTATCGTTAAACAATACAAATTCTGTAGGACATGAAGACTTACCTGTAGCCCTGTTGAAACACTCAGTGAATTTGATTGCAGAACTTTTGGCCAAAATAACAAACACAGCGTTTTCCTCTGGTGTATTTCAAACAGCCTTGAAAGTTGGCAAAATAATACCAATATTAAAGCAACAACTACTCGTCGAGGATTACTGGCCCATTAGTTTGCTTTCAGCCCATATCTAAGGAAATTGAGAAATTACTTCTTAAGCGAATCAGCTTTTATTTTGAAACCAACAGACTGTTATCAAGCGCGCCATATGGCTACCTAAAGCAAAAGTACAGAACTGGCCTTGCTCACCCTAACAGAAAACATTAGTCAGAATATTGAAAATAAGCTCCTTACTATAGGCATCTTTATAGACTTGACCATAGCATTCGATGTATCATTCACAAGCACCTGCTATCAAACTAGAGGGCTATGGTATTCGAGGCACTCCTAATAAGCTAATAGAAAGCTATCTCACGAATACGCAACAGTATGTGTACATCAATGGACGAAATTTGATTAAAAAAACCGTAAGCTCAGGTGCCCGCAGGGGTCAATATTAGGACCCTTTTTGTTCATTGTCTCCATAAATGATCTCCCATTGCACATACAGGAAGAATGTGTCCTATACGCAGACGACACAAATATCTTCATAGAGACTAAGAGAGAGAAAGATTTATTCCAAAAAGCTAATCGCACTCTTAACAGGCTCTCTTACTGGTTACACACAAATAAATTAATTCCAGATTTTTTTAAAGAATAATTTTAATTTTCTCTGCCAAAAATGCGCCACTCAGAAACAAAAATTAGTTTACAGTGGAGTTCCTCTCGAAAACGTATGTTGAACAAAATTCTTAGGCTTAGTCATAGATGAACATCTGATGCGGCACAGTCATGTGCAAGATGTAACAAGGAAGATATACCAAAATATGCCAATATTTTATAGGCTAGCATATCTGTTTCCACTACACCCCATTCTGATTCTTTACTGAAGCTTTGTTGAATGACATCTGTCATATTGTATTTCAGTCTATGGTCTCGCATATCCAGCGACGTTACAGCCTATTCAGGTAGCTCAGAATACTGTTTTGCGAATCATTTCTTTTTGCCGGCGAACTGAATCCATATCATTTGGTTGTCCCTTCTTTATTATTTTACCACTGCATCATAGCATTTTTTCTCACATAGCTATTTTTACGTACAAATTTCTCAGAAATGTTATACACGGTTCGTCAGCTCAATTTCATCATCAAGTCACGCATTATCCAACACGTTTCTCTAAATTAACGCCATTAGCAATACCACGAGCACGCACAAACTATGTGGCATTCTGTTTTATGAATGGTGCAGACAGTCTTTGAAATACCCTTCCTACAGAAATCGATCCATCATCCAGTCCGCATTTTTCTAGCACACTGCGCCAGTACTTCCTCTACAATTTAAAACAACACAACTTGGTTTGGTTTCGAGTTTTCGTACCGCTTAGCTTTTTGTTTTCTTTTGTTCTTATATTATTTTCTTCTATGTTGTGAATAGTTTCCTTCTACTCACTGTATAACGAGTTGTTTTGTTTGGCATATACCTGCGTAAAGGATATTGTTTTTTATACGTTTTCCTATATATATATATATATATATATATATATCATCACATACTGCATAGTTTGTAGGTTCATTTTGCTCATTCAATGATTTGTCTTGTTCAGTATGCAGCTATATTTAGATTACTTGCGCACTGATTTAAACAACATTATTTGTCAAAGGGGCCCCTTCCACAACTCGTGCTGAGGTCCCAATTGTATAAATATGACCCATTGAACTCTGTTTTTGTTAAGGATACTAATAACTAACTGATTGAAACTGATTATGGTTCCACGCAGAAATCGCTCTGCGGTTACCGATATTTTGATCCTCGCTAAGTTTAGGACCGCTATTTTCGAATCACTCATAATCACGTCAGATTGGGAATTGGTTATAGCCAGTGCTACAGCCGCTTCCACCAAAGTTTCTTAGGAGGGGAGTTTGACCGACCTAGCAACAAGCAAGCGTCTCAGACTGTACACTACCACAGTCACGAATACGTTGTCCTTATATTCCGAGACGTCTGTAAAGACTACCGCTTCGTATTCTTTTTGACGCGAAACAGGCGAGTGCTATAAAACAGGGTCTTTGACAAGTGACACCCAAGACAGGTGCAGAACTTTCGATTGAAGTTCATTGAGCAGACATGAAAATTTATAACCGACACCAGGAAGGCGAGAATATCAGCAATGCCGATTACAAGAGCGTGAAATTCTGATCAGAAGCTCAACATGAGGGCCGCCTACTGATGCCTAAACAACTTCCTACTGCGCAAAAGCAATATAAAACATCCCGCACTAAAGCACCACGAGCCAGTTGCATCGAATTCATAATTAGACAACGCATCTACAAATACTAAAGCCTAAACATTGAAAACTCATTAGGAACCAAATGCCATCAAACCTTAACTAGCCATAAAAGACAACACCCACCCTATGTGAAAACAAATGAATCCACTGTTCTTGAAAAAAAGGCGCTACACTCGACTCTGGTGCTAATTATTACTCCTTGAAACAAAAAAAAACTTAACCAAGAGCCATGTAAGTGATTTAAAAATGTTCTGACAACATGTAAAACACCACAAAGTCAATAAGTAAAGCGCCCCGTATAAAACCCCAAATAAAACGCAGCAGGTCATCAACACTGCTTGCACACAAGCTGTGCAAATACTAAAAATATCATCATTCATAGAAACAAGCTTTACAGCATAAAGTGCATATCAAAGAAAAAAAGCTTACAGATAACCGTGATTGAAGATTTGATTGATTGATTTGTGGGGCTTAACGTCCCAAAACCACCATATGATTATGAGAGACGCCATAGTGGAGGGCTCCGGAGATTTTGACCACCTGGGGTTCTTTAACGTGCACCAAAATCTGAGCACACGGGCCTACAACATTTCCGCCTCCATCGTAAATGCAGCTGCTGCAGCCGGGATTTGATCCCGCGACGTGCGGGTCGGCAGCCGAGTACCTTAACCACTAGACCACCGCGGCGGGGCTACAGGTAACCTTCAAATAACCTTCTGAAAAGGCGATTTGCTTTTCAAAAGTTATGACAGAATGTACACAGATACACTTATCATCGGACTTGCGGATATCTACACGTGCTACAAAAAGTCTTCAACTCGGTCACCACCAAGACCCACCATGGAAGACTCACTGCTGGCGTCAGTACGAATCTCAGTATCAGAAACTTGGTCAAAGTGTGCGAGGACTGTTGGTGTCTGTAAACGCTCCCACAGTTCAGAGAAACCTGCCTCCTGTTCTTCCTGCCAGACTAATGGCACGTCTTGACGAGTTATAGTCGATTGAGCGGTTCCGCAATCTGAGAAAAATTGGCTACAAAGTGGCGATAGAACGCGCAGAGCTCGAGAAAGTGACGTACTACGTTCTATCGCGTGGAACAGGAACGAGGCCATGGCGGTGTTTGTGTCAGGGTCTGGTCGAACATTATTCTCACTGTCACCATAGCCGAGAAACACAAGCTCTTTCTAACTGAAGTGACATTTTCTGGCTTCAGCGTCAGGTTAGCAGAGTGGAGAGCTCTTAGCACAGTCTGCTGACGCTTCAGCTGCTCCTCAAAGGTCCCAGAAAACACAACAACATCAACTAGATATACTAGCCACGTATGCCACTTTAGACTGGTATTAACAGTGTCCATCCTTCTCTGTAATGGCGCAGGCAAAGAACAGGGGAAGCACTTTGAATTTATGTAGGCCATCCGGTGAAACAAACGTGTTTTTTTTCACAGTCTCGTTCATCAACTTCGATCTGCCAGTAGCCGCTTTCCAAGTCTTTGAAAAATAGTTAGCGCGCTGCAGTCTGTCGAGTTTGTTCTGCGTTTTCCCGCCGGCTGAGTTCTTCGGAGTTGAAAACGTTGTGTAGAACGTGACAATATGGTATGCCTCTATGCATTCCTTTCGTTCTGACATGTTAACAACTCCGGCAAATGACAGTTTCCAACTCCGGATTGCATCCACTCATTTTACAGTAATCCGCAAGGCAGTCATCAGAAATATTTTTAATAGACTGCTTTTAAAACACCACAGTCTGCAACAAACGGGCGTGTAAGCACTCATGGGAAAGTGGTGTACGCCGCAGAAGCCACCGCAAAGAGCATGCGGGCCGCTGCATTTACTTCCCTCTTGCGCTGTACCGGTAAATCTTAAGACACCGTCAGTTGTGTCTAGATGCAAATGCGCAACTGGGCCTTTTCCTAGTCAGAACAGCACCCCAAGTGGAGATCAACCGAAATCCAAAGTGGTGCTCTGGGACACGGAAATTGCCTTCCACATACAGGTAGGCAATCACTGAGGCCTGCGTTCATGCCTCTTTGCGAGAAAAAAACAATTTGTATGTTCGCCGGCACCCGATGCTGCCTTGGTCTGCACGTGTCCCTCACTGGAGCCATACCGCAACATTTAAACAGAAAATTGTAAGGGAAAAGATTTACTAGAATTTTCGGGTAGCCTCTCCTCTTCGATGGGGCTAGAAACGGGGATATGTCGGACCAAGACCTTACCGAGAAAAATACGAAGACATAGACACGGTATGTAGTGCGTGTGGAGAGGAAAAGGCAAAAGCAGGACACTTGATAATGTTCTGTAAGGAGCTCCGCCCTATAATCGATGATAATGGCACTGGATTTTTCAAAGCATTGCGGATTAGGGACAGTAAAGGCGAAATGAAGTTTAAACGGTAGAAATCACCAGGAGGAGGCTAACATATTCGTGGCTACAATCGAGGCTCAAGTGAAACTCAATCCTGAAACACACAGCGATATTACTTAACTTCATGTCTAGGTGGCTTGAGCCACCACCCAATCTAAAGGGCACAGCCAGATACGCCCATCCATCCACCCACCGTCACGTTTGGGCTACCAAGCATCATGTCGCGTGCTGTGCGTGTGCCTTCTCGAGGCCGGCGTGCATACCCAGGCTACCTACTCGGAAAAGGCCCATTCAAACAGGAATTCAATGTGGAGCTGCCAGTGGCGCTCGACAATTTCCAACCGTTCCACAGTACCGGGACCAGTTGAGTGGCTCAGAAGCATCACTCTTTTCTTTTGGGGCGAAGCTCCCCTTAGTCTAACCTTGTCATGCGTCACGCGTAACACAGGGAAGAGGAGACGAGAAAAAAAAGGAAGGCAGTATCTCCTGAACACCATAATAGACGGCACTGTCTCATAGAAGTACATATACAAACTGCCGTTGAGAGAGAATATTCTGGATAGCACTGCGCCACCACTCTCCGATTCACTGCTGAGTGGGCTGTGCCTAGGTTCACGGAGAACGAGTGCCTCTTCCAGTCGCCTGAATAGTCACCGTACGTCGATTGATTGATACGTGGGGTGTACCGTCCCAAAATCATATAATAAAGAGAGACTCCATAGTGAGGGGATCTAGAAATTTCGACTACCTGGGGTTCTTTACTGGTACCCAAATCTGAGCACATGGGCCTACAGCATTTTCGCCTCCATCGAAAATAAAACTGCTGCAGCCTGGATTTGATCCCGCGACCTGCGGGTCAGCAGCCGAGTACCTAATCCACTAGACCACCGCAGCGAGGCATAGTCGCCATATGTGGCATATCGTTGGTGTGGCATGGACGAAGCAGAGCGCGGGCGCGTAAAAAACACTTGCGCTTGACTTCCTTGGCTCGCGTCTCGTCGGTGTTACCCGCGAGCCGTCTGCATTCTCGAAGGAAATCGGACACATGGAATTATGCACGGATGAACAGACGATTCGACCCAGTCATCATCATTCGCTTCGTAAATTTTCTGTGGTATTTTTTTCTTTGCGCCAGTGCCTTACTGTAAAAATAAAACTAAAAAACAGAGATACAACTTGGCTGGCTATAAAACGCACTAGTGGCGTTACATTTCACCAATCTCCATTTCATGTCTATTAGAATAGTCGACGTACACCGGGTGCTCATTTTTAAACAGTATATACAAATAAGTGTATATCGTCGGCATTTATTAAAGTACGATACGTTCACTAAGCAGCAAAAACGTCTCTCGCACGAAGTATAATTATCCACTAACATTGATTGGCCCTATTACTACAGGTGGGCATTATAACAAAAGTGTAAAAAAGGCAAGAGAAGGAAGGGAATGCACACACCTTCTAGCTCTCACTCACAATGCGTGAAAAAAAATCTACTAAAATGGGACGGCAGCTTCCGTATCAGAGATGCGTAGAAAGGTAAAAATGGTTGGTTAATAGAGTCGAATCACTTGTTTTATACAACTGCGAAGGTCGACATAAAAGTGTGGCGTTATTGGTACATGATACGCTTCCACCATTTCTCGCGTTGTCTGTTAAGGTTGACGGTACAAAATTACTGCGCTTTCAAAAACTGGAATAAATTGGCATGACTGAACGCGAGGTCAGTTAAGGCGGCTCCATTCAATGAATTTCAATGCTCGCTAGGGCGCGTGTTAATATATCTACTTGTCTATCTATGTACAAGTGGACAAGAAAAGAACGAGCACTTTGCGTTTTGCTCCTACACAACAAGTGATATGCCTCTAATCAAATTTTGTTTGCCTACTGCAGATTCTTGTGACTGTTTTTTTTGTACTACAGAACAAAAGTGATTTACCTGCTTTTTGTCGGCAAACGCGAGCCTCATCCCGCGTCCCTTTTCCACAATCTTCAGGCCATGCGTCTTCTACGCAAAAGAAGAAATGATTGCGATATTTCAAGCTTATTCATTGTTCATTGATCTGTAATATCTTTCTTCGCCGTGCGAATCGACTTTTTGCAAAGCGATGCAACAATAAGCAGCTTCCCCCTAATTGAGGCGAGAAATTTGCAGCTGGAAACTACTGCTCATCTTATGTGCACAATGTTTTGGGCAGGTCGTCAGATTTGCGCGTTTAACAATACTCAAAGGCACCAACGCAAAATATGACACCAATTTTAATGAACACGCAGTGGCACCTGAAAGCACTTACCTAGCAACTGCATATTATATGAGCTAGAAACCTCGCAAATAAAATTTTGAGCCATTCTTTTTTGCTAAAACACGTTATAACGTCTTCACGTCTTTTTTACAGCAGGTGACTTATCAATTGAAGTCTAAAATAATAATCTATTCTCCTACACACCGTAAATATTTGAGAAATTTCGTTATACCCGATCACTGACAAGTAAATGTTTGCCTTAAAAACAGCTAATCACTGAATACTAATGTATCCAACATGATAGCCCATTTGTTTCTGCATGAATGGGCAGTGATAATTCACGCGCATTTTCACTGCCACATCCTGTATACATTCGCTCGGCAGTATTTACACTGACTGCATCGTTAACTTTTGTATTGATTGCCTAGAAAAACATGTAGGTACGTTCAGACATGTATTATATGTAGGATGTTATACTAGTCAGCAAACGGCGACAAGTTTGTTTGTTTGATTTTGTTTTTGTTTGGTGCTCCCGCGGCGCCAACAAGTAGTGGGGGACTGAAAGGAGCAGGCGCGATCGACCGGTTAGCCGTACACGATTTTCCCATGGGGCTTCGCACGCCCTCGGGAGATTCTGGGATTGCTTGAAAATGGTCTACTGACAAACTATGCTCTGTCGCGTTTTGTTTGAAGCTTCTGCCTCTTTGCCCTATGTATACTTTATCACAGCTCAAAGAGACGCAGTACTCAACGTTGGCCGCGCAAGCAATAAAATGAGTGGCATGCCAGATGAAAACTGCCTATGAACTTTATCAGAAGCGAGAGAAAATTTAGAAAGCTTGCATGGGTCCGAAAACACAAAATTGGCTAAGTATAGTTCTAAATGCTTTTTTTCAAAATCTGAGAAGTGTGATGGCTATCAGGAACAGCTGGAGTTGTCGGTCGTTGAAATCTACAATCGTTGGTCGTATGAGTGGGCTTCAGTTTCTGCAGAAGAGACTCGCACACACTGTAGATCAATCATGGTGAGTACTCAGCTGCTTTCAGACAGTCAACCTGCATTTCAAGCATTTATTGCATTTCAATTTGATAGGGTTTATCTAAAGCTCCTTTTACACAAATCAAGACGATCCTCCCTTTCATAACGGGTGTCACCACTATCTGAGTAAACAGTGTGCATCTGGACAATTTTATTGTTTTCACACGTTTAATCATTCAAGTACCCTGCCCAGCAGCAAGTGAATTTTTATCTGTTTTTCATTTAAAATCATAAGACTTGTTCAAGTTTACTTCAGAACTGCCGTACAAAGGCTCCTTACACTGTTTGGACGTCGCGTTTCCGAAGCGCACATTCGTTGCACGGGCAATCCCCGAGGAAAAAAAGAACTATTACCTTATCAAAGTGCTCATTCAGAGTTATAAAAAGATTCACTGTAACGGCATGTTAAAAGCAGGTGTTCAAAATTAGTGCTTTCAAACTATAGCCAGCATTGGATCACAGATCAGGCGGATCAGGCAAGCTGCATGGCCTACAGATTTGACATCCAATGTTTGTGAGACCGCCTGGAAGCTGATTGGACGCTCAAAGACAATGACCAGAGAAGAAAGTAAAAACAAAAGCGCTGGTGAATGTGGTGCCAGAGATTCACACAATATCACACAATCTCCAAAAGATAGGATCCTATCATAGTGTCCGTGTCGCAATGTCAACGACGTCTATACTCTTAACTGTGATTGCCATGGTGAGAAAGAAGACAAGAATGCGTTCTGCAAATCTTGCAACGATTTTTGTCAAGTGAGACTATGTAGTAGTGCACGTCATTTCATTGAGTTGCGGCAAACGATACATAATATAAACCGGCATTGTTTCAACGACAGGGCCGGACAACACCCTCTCACTATAAAAGATTGCTTTGACCGCCTGATGATAACGCACTCCAAGTTGTGTGGACGCTGCCCAAGTTCTGTTAAGCGAAGTTTATCGGCAGAGGAAAAGAAAAGACGGAGGGCACATTGATGGAGGCCTATTACATAAAGCACAGGAGTGAGGCCCACGTGAGCACTGCTTCATTATCACTTCAAGATAAAGTAATTTGATTTCTCAGAAGTACATTGTGGCTGTATAGCTGTAAAGAAAAATTGTGATGTGTGCGCACTCATCCTGTGGGTGGCTTGAGCTATAAAATCTTTCTGTTGTGGAATAAAATTAAAAGTTTGGTGCCTATTCATTTTCATTGGGTTATGTTTTCACGTTTATTATGCGCCAAAAGTATTATCAGTTATGAAGTAGTACCAACTAGATAAACAAAAAATCTGCTAGGACTTGATACTTTGGGAGAATATTTGCACAAACTGTTCCTATGGTCTTGTCCATGAGCTTTGTGATAACGTCTATGGCACAGCACAACAATTTTTCCAAACTAAGAAGATTGTCATGTTCTAGAAAGGTTTTGCACTGCTTACTTCACTGCCTTCATCCGTGATAAGACAAATCACAGACAGATTGGGCTTGTTGGCGATCGGGAATCAACATATTTGCCTAGCGTAACACTATGAGTAGTTACGGCGTAACTACAGAAAAAGGCAATGTCCTTGTTTCCTCCGTACTTATGCTGTAATTACGCGTAGTCTTGCGTAGTGCAAATATGTTGGCCTCCATCCACTCATTTGAAATAGACCCTGCGGCAATGAGCCCTCATTAGGGCTAGCTTTGGCAATCTGTTAGAATAAAAGCACCCAGCCCCACGCTTCGGGCTGGCTGAAATGTCAATTATGGCTTTCTGTGAGCGAACCTCATAGATATAATATCATACGCATATATTAGCTCCCTCCCTCGAGTATTTTAAAGACGATAGTCTTTTTTTGAGTATTTCTACCAAAAAATGTTTCGTCTCTCTGTCTGTCCTTCTGTCTGTCGGTACATTAGTCTTTTAGTCCCGCCATGGGGTCTAGTGGCTAAGGTACTCGGCTGCTGACCCACAGGTCGCGGGATCGAATCCCGGCTGCGACAGCTGCATTTCCGATGGAAGCGGAAGTGCTTAAGGTCCATGTTCTCTGATTTGGGTGCACGTTAAAGAACTCCAGGTGGTCAAAATTTCCGGAACCCGTCACTGCAGCGCCTCTCATATTCATATGATGGTTTTGGGACGATAAACGACACATATCGATCAATCAATCAATAATCAATCAGTAGTCTGTCTGCCGTAGCCATACCCAAACGGCCCTTCAGGGTACCTCAAATGACCAACCATATCCGCAGCAACCACCAATAATGCTCAGGTTTAGGCGTTTATACTTGTACGATCGGCAATTAAAAGCAATTATTGCGCATATCTCAGGCACAACAACAACACATCGATATCATGTAGGCGTGTCTTTATACTAAGGGAAATCATACATAGGTAATTATAAGAACCATATCGTTTATCACACTTTGGTGACAATGTAGCGTTATGCTAAAAAAAGCCAGTGTTTCGAACGCTTTGCTAACACGACATGATGGTGGCACCTGCCCGTCGCTTTGCGTTCTACACCTTATCACCTCCGAGACAGGAGCGCACGCCTTCCTTCGTTTTCAAAGGTAACGGCCAGATAGCAACTGTGCATAGCGTGTCTCGATGCGCTCGTTCATCTTCGCTGCACAGATCGAGACACTCTAAAGGCGCGTGATGAAGTGCTTGGCCAGGAGGTCCCGGGTTCATAAGTAAACTTGAGAGAAAAATTTCTAGACTGTGAAATACTATACCAGAATGTTGCAAATTACGCCGCTCATTTGGATGACCTTTTATTGTGGCTGATGCTAGTGCATAGCTTACAACTTAAGGCTCACCATGAACCTTGCCACATGAAAATATCTTTACCTTGCGGCGTGGCAGCCAGTCTTCCATAGAAGTGGCAGAGCAGCACTGCTGGTGCCATCAGCCCTGCAGTCGCCTTCGCTGATGTAGGCGCCCTGTGATGTCTCCGACTTTTTCATCATAAAATTGTGAAGGACCACGCATGCGGAGATGATTCGCCGGATGTTATCATCTTTCGTTTGAAAGGACGCCACAGGATACGCCATCTTTGAACCATTATGCCAAATGCATTTTCTATCACTAGACGGGCTCGGCTTAGGCGGTAATTGAAAATCTTTTTGCTGTGTGCTTCCGCAAAAGTGATAGGTTTGCAGTTGTCTTTTTTTACCTTCAGATGCCTCTTCAGGTGTTGAAGCGAGGAAAGGTTGAAGGCCTGTACAAACGGTTATCCCCGCACCTACATGTAAAACACGTCATCCTGATCGAGCTTCACAGTAACGCAGCAGAGAACACATAGGCATGCAATCAATGAACACATTGTGCCATGTTCTTGTTTCAGGTTCATCAAAATTGAGCAAGGAGAAGTTTCAATATGTAGTAAAGTGCTTTAGTGCCTCAAAGATAAATTAATCTCTGCGTTTAGCCATGGCGACATGTTTTGGCTTCATCGCACTACAGTGAATTGGTGTACTGAACAGCCTCAGAATAATAGCATATAGCAATGCACTCTAGCACTAAAAGTAATCAAAGGGGCGACTTGAGTTTTCAAGGATACGGCAGCATCAAGTATGTATTCAAGGGAAACGCTGCATCTCCCACCAGGTAGAAAGGAATGCGGTCAATGTTCCCTAGTGGTGCATCAGGGGGAAATCGTTAATTCTTTGAAAGAATATTATCAGGCAGTTGGCTTTCGCTCAATACTCCACCATTTGAATTGCGCCTATGGTGCCCAATTTCTACATAAATAAATATAAAAATATTAAGCCATTACTTTAGCAAGCACTACCACGCATGTCTTTCATGATTATTTCAACGCAGAGGACAAGACAAATACATGGCAAACGTCCATGCAACTACAACGTCTGCTGGAAGCTGTTTCGTTCAGCCGCCATGCAACTACAAAGCCTGAATGGTAACACCAGCTTGCTAAAAGCAAAAAATACAGGACTGCTTTTTTAACGATTTTACGTGCGTTTACATGTACTTACTGACACTTGCTGCCTATCCAACATTCCAAAACAATTACTTTCTGGTGCATCAAGAGTAAATAAACATGTACCTGTAGCAGTTGTCGCTGGCAGCGAGCATCGATTTAATGAAGAGGTGCTTGTAGTTGTCAACACTTCCCGATTTGGCAGGGCATTCGATAGCAACATATTTTTTACCAATTTCACCCACACAGTGGGCCATGTTCTAACGTTCCTCAACCTTTCTTGCAATCTGATAGCATGAAAAAATTGATAATAGCTTTGATGAGAATAACGCTCAAGTCATGTTTGTACAGCAAAAATTAAGGATGTTGAACAGGCAAGCCAATTTTGACAGTCGCAACGTATGAAACATGCATTTATAACGTAAATTTTACCCGTAGCTTCTCGCCTGCACTTGATGGACGGGCAAAGTATACGACCAAGTACGCCTCAGAGCACCTGGAACACTGTTGGCACACTATCGCACACTGTCGAACGATCATTTAAAAAGTTCAAAGAGGAAGAACGAAGCATTTCTCCTGCAGCGAAGAATCCGAGAAGCAATAAATAAAAAAGCAAAGAGAGCGCACGTTTTAATGGTGGTGCAGAATTTACGTAATGGGAAAATGCCCATAAATAAAAAAAATGAACGTCACTCGCAACATCCCCCTCTACGACCTTTCGTTGGGTGGCTTTTTTGCAGTTACGACAAATTTTGATATTATTCATCGAGACAAACCGAATGACATGAACCGCATGCACATAAACCTTGGCCCTTTGACACTGCGTAATAAAAAAAAACTATAGTAAAAATTGCGTGTACCAAGCTAGCTGCCTTTAACTGCGCGAAAAGTGCGAAATGCTTGCTCTCTACTTATTATTTCACAGCCACCCTAAACAAATGAATGCTCTGGACGATTCATAAGGCGAACTCACCTCAAAGTTTGTTGCAGTCAGTACTCGGGACTGATTGCCTTCCGGAAGTTGGTGTCTTTTTTTTAATGCGACATTTTACAAGGTGCAACAGCGTGTCGAAAGAACGTGGAGGCATCCTGATGTGTCTACGGAGATACAAATGGCACTGCGTGAAGCGCTACTAAACACCTACGCACCCAAGGGCACCAAAGTGAACATTGTAATCTGAGTTGAATTCACTCTCTATGAAACTCCATGTCTCAAACTCGTAGAACAGGTAGCAGTTTGTTGGCCTGACCAAGGTTGGCGCGTTCCTGCAAAGCAGGCTGGAACCCCCAACGCCGCTTGCGTCGTCGTTGCTTCCGCGACGTTTCTTTTTCCTCTTCTTCATGTATTGCGAGGCTGCTGCTTGACAGAAGGCCTAGCAGCGCTGCTTCTTCTTGCTCACTTGACAGTAAAGCATCTTAAGATGAGAGTTCGACCCCGCAAAACAAAAAGACCGAACTCGTCACGGGCTACCTGATGTTGCGAGTTGCAGACAACATCCGGGGAGCAGCTAATGCGATTCCTGCTCTCCCCATGGTTTATTACTCACTCGGCAGATGGCACACTATGGCTATTCAGCGTATTCAGTGGCGTGGGGCGCGTCCAGTGCGAACGACGCTGCGTTTCCGCAGCAGGGGAATTTCGGTCGCTGCAAGAAGCGGATTCTTCAGTGTGAACTAGGATTTATGCAGCGCCTGCAGAATACAATTCACCGGGTTTGTCGCGCAGAACATCAAATAAACGTTTTTTTTTTACTCCCTCGACACAAGACTATCGTCTTCCGACGGCATGTGCAGTGATACTTGCACATAACGTGTCTTTTTTTTGCTAAGTTTCTTGCCAGCGCGACTAAAGCGCCTCATTGTTGCACACTGGATAAGGTGATCAGCTCAATGCTGTTGTAGCAGGAATTCTATGTAAGTGATATTTAGCAGCCCTGATTTCATTACACTAAACTGTACGATGGGAAATCCCTATCGGTAAAACTACTGCGGTGCATTTGTTGACCATTTTAAAAATCTCTCCATTTGACGACTCTTAACTGCATGACTCTTATCAATTTTTATATATTACGGGTTATCGCATTTTCTCCCAAAATGTGGCGTAAGAATATTCGAAGCGCAATTCTAGGGGCACCAATACAACAGATATCGTACCAGTCGGTATAAATGGTGTGGTTCTTAAAGAAATGGATGACACATCATTTCATGATCTGCGTTATCACTTGTTCTACATTGTGCGTTAACCAAACTTGCGCTTTCTCTTTTGTACAAATTACCGGATGTCACGTTTCTGAAGAACAGGTCTTTTTCAATCCTGGACGTAAATAAATCTTGTGGTCATTGGTGAGACAAGAGGCACACTTGACTTCTCGAAATACACTTCTTTAAAAGATACTAGCAAGTACTTTGATTAAAGACATGAAGTTCGTAGTAGTGGCTGAACCAGTATCAATTAGAGAATGTTACCAGCTGATTTTCAGGTGAATCAACGTAGGCGCATGCCTTAGAGAAAAAGAGGAATTTCTATACCATATTCAAATATTGCACTGGAAAGTTGTACAATGAGTACATTTAGGATGTCTTACTTCGCTTTAATACAGAGTAAACGTGCACCAAGTAGTTGAGTAAAGCTGCACGCGTACAATAACACAAGGGCAGATGCTTGGTTGCGATACAGCAATCCGAGTTGTATTCATACAAATTTAGAAAAAAGTACATGTGTCTTATTTTATATAAAGAGGTCTCAAAGACTAATTTTTGCACTCCTATTATAATTCGATACAAAGCTACCAGTAGGAGAGGTCAAGACAGAGCTGGATGTCAGCAAGTACGCCGGCCATATCGCTTGGACATTTTGCTGCCAAACAATGGTTCTTTTAAATATTCGCATGTAGAATAGGCTAATTTCATTCTTCTTTTTTGATTCGGCTCGTTTTAAGGCTGTTGAGTGAGCTTGTGCCTCACAATGCCTTGAATTGGGGCTGACAAACTTTTGCGTTAATTTGGCTCAGGGTAAATTTATAGTCAGGTTGTGCGCTTACAGTCAGCTGGTTTCCGCTTCTTAAATTAGATTGTGGTGTCTAAATCCCTCCTCCAGAGATGCAAGGAAAAGAAGAGGTCTATCTGTGTTCGTGAAGCTCCGCCGCGGTAACTTAGTGGCTAAGGTACTCAGCTGCTGACCCGCAGATCACGGGATCGAATCCCGCATGCAGCGGCTGCATTTTCGATGGAGGAGAAAACGCTGTGAGCTCGTGTGCGCAGATTAGGGTGCACGTTAAAGAACCCCAGGAGTTCAAAACCTCCGAATCCCTCCACTATGGCGTCCCTCATATTCATATGGTGGTCTTGAGATGTTTAAACCCACATACCAACCATCAACCAATCAATTCGTTCATGCAGAAAATTATTGGTAGTGCGGCCGTATGTGCACAAAGTGGCACACTATCTTAAAAATGCGGCTAATAAGTTCAATCTGCCCGTAGTTTCTTCTGCGCCACACAAATTAGTAGGACTATGCCCTTGCATCACGGCACCAATTAATATTCACCATGCGGAGAAAACCACGTATGACCCTACATAACGAGTGCTGTGGGCGTTGTGTACGAAATCTGGCTCAATCGTGGAAAGCTTTACTTTGGGCAGACCAGTCGTTGTATTAACATTCGGGCATAGAAACACGTGCGACGTGTTTCAAATAATTTGACTTTTCATCTCTCGGTGCATTGTGAGACCTGTACAAGTGAACCAGTGTGGTCTAGCATTCGAATTCTGGGCAGAGGTTGAAATTCTATGGCGAGAGAAGGAATGGAGGCTTATCACAAGAAAGAAGGTTATTGTTTTCCTAACTGTGACACACTGCTGTTGTGCTGCACAGTAAGGAAAAACTGCTTATAAGCCTAGTTGTAATATGATATGTGTTCCATCGCCGTTCACGAATGGCGTTGTATGCGATAAGTATTGCGCATGCGTATGCCTTTCGACTGTTTGGATATGTAGGGACACTTCTGAACGAAGCTCAGTTATGAGCTCTCGCCCTCTTTAATCGTTCCTGTTCCTGTTTTGCTTCCAGTTCTCGTCGACTTTGCGTATCCCAACTTTACGACAATCAAAGTAGAATCTATCTAACCAGCACTTTTTGTTTTCGAACTATTATAGGTACACTGTATCAGCGTTTCAAAAAATTGGTAGGAAGAAAAAGAGATTACCTCTATCATGGTAGAATTTAGCGCAAGGAACAGGAATGAAGAAGGAACCTTACGAACATCTTGATAATGCGCCGTCATGAAGTCCCAATTTCACTGGAAGTTGCGTCACCGATCGTCTCGTGACAAACCAATAACCTGTTTTATTGCAGAAATAAATTCACTTTTTCACGCAGTTTGTCATCACTAAACACAAATGGCACTTCGGTGTCAGAAAATAAAAATGAGCGGCCACACTCTATGAAGTGAAAAGGTGGGATGGAGCCCAGCTGCCCTTTGACGGGCAGAAAGTTGCCGAGAGATTGTTTTCAACTTTTTCCCCAGCACATATTATGAGGTTCTGTTGCTTCGTTTGAGATACCGATGACGACGAAAGGACTATGACCGTGTGGCATATTCTGTCACTGTAACCTTCTTCTGCAGAGATCGTTGAATTAAGACAAAAAGAATACCTTGATCATTTGTCGCTATCACAAGCATCACTCCCGCCAATGACTTTTTAATGACTAGAAAACACGCGTTTCACAGAGGTTACGTAGGTTCTACCAGGCCAAAACATGCGGTAAGAGCTGCGTACTGCATACACAAATAGCTGAACACTACGAGTGAATGTGACAATAAATTATGTAGTGAGATATAGGCTGTTGAGGGGCGAAGACGTGAAGTTCAAATATGCATAATGCTCGAGGCTCAAGAAAAGCACAGCATGGGGGTCTGTGCGAGATAACCTAGGCGCGTTGTTAGCACGTTGAAACTATTGGTAAGAACTCAGGAGAGGATGAATATGCAAACGACGGACGTCGCAGTAGGAAGGCAATTATTACGCTCTATTATATGAACTGCTGCCAAATATATTAAGCATGTGAGTGGTGATTTTACAACTCTTAGAGCATTTGGTGACGCTGAAGTTCTGGCCATTACTCCCGTAGGCAGTGTCTTGCGTACTTGAAAAGAACGGAATGAAACAAAGAAAGATGAATAAGGCGTGTGCTTCAGCAAAGTCTCTTAAGGGCCAGGCGAGGTATATTTGCATCGCAAATTAGGCAATGAGCGTTCCTACATGGAGGTGCATTCAGCTCGACCAGCAAACGAAACTCCAGAGTTAGGAAGTATATCGAATATCCTGTCTGTCATATTTTAGGCGTTTATTGTGTATTGGTTCACATATCCCAGCCTTCACGAAAATTCAAAAGAATGAAAAATCTTCTATGCCTAAATTCTTAAACGGGATTGGTCCTAAAAGGGCACAAAGTGGTTCCAGCATTAAAAATTTTTTTCTTACAGATAGACGCTTACAGCACTCTGGCAGAAGTGTCTGGTGCGATGCACGTGCTTGCTTCACGTGAAAAAAAAGAGGGCCAGCAAGTGGACTCCTCCAATCTTGTCAAACCATAACACAGATTATTGAATTTCAGCACGTTCTAAAAGTTTCTCGCGCTGCACACTAATAAAATATAGCGATATCTATTTCACTTCCATGACCCGCAGGGCGCGGGTTCGAATCCCGGCTGTGGCAGCTGCATTTCCGATGGAGGGGGAAATGTTGTAGGCCCGTGTGCTCAGATTTGGGTGCACGTTAAAGAACCCCAGGTGGTCTAAATTTCCGGAGCCCTCCACTACGGCTTCTCTCATAATAATATGGTGGTTTTGGGACGTTAAACCCCACATATCAATCAATCATTATTTCACTTCCATTCAAAGAGCAGTTGACTGTGACATAATATAGTGTCTAATGTGAGATTGGACTATTCTTGTCTTTCTTTCAAATTGGCGCGCACAGAAATTGTTCAACATACATACATACATACATACTACATACATACATACATACATACATACATACATACATACATCATACATACATACATACATACATACATACAGTACATACATACATACATACATACATACATACGTAGCGTAGCGCTAGTGTCGGCCAGACGACGGAGAAGAAGATGACGAGTGCGAGTGGCTCGTGGCGTGAGGCACCTGGAACGTTCGATGCTTCTAGCTGGCTGGACGCCACGACCACTGCTCTACTTCGGCAGTTCACTTCCTCCTGTATGTCTCGCCTGCTCATTTAATTCGCGACGACAGCAAGTCTACGTCGGAAACCATCACGTCGCTTACAATTAGTGACCACGGACACACGGACAAGCGACCGGTGCTGCACTACTGCCACTGAGCTCCGCAGCCATGTTCCAGCTAGTGCAAGCCTGGCATCCTCAGTTCAACCGGCCACTGCCACCGTTTGGGACCTCTCACCTAGAGTCGTGGTTCGAGGAGTTTTCGGCGGCCTTGTATCACAACGGCATTTGGTTCCAAGAGTTCATGTACGAGGTATTGGAATACCATCTTCGACGGGCCCTCAAACGCCGCCTCACTTACTTCTCCTGGCACCTTCGCCCGTACGATGACTTGCGATACACCGTGCTCAAGTTTTACGGCCTGAAACGTGTTCCTCCTCCCACAAATGACACAACTGCACATGGCTCATCGCCTTCCAGACGCGTCCCACCCTGCAGCCAGTCGATACCATTCCCTTGCCGGCAAGGGGCCGTACAGGCGACCAAAGCCACCCTCCCGCGTCCATCGATTCATCCACAGAGAAATCCTCACCTCCGGAATACACGGCTCTTGCTTTGATGTTCTACTTCTGACACCAGAGCCATTGTCATCTCTCTCCGTCGCAGACCTGACACCGGTTACGGCATTGCAAACCATCAAATCAATCGTAGAATCTTGTCCTGCTGCACCAACTCTTGTCTTGCCGATGACGATCAAGCCAGTTGATCCTCCTGGTGACTTCTCAGACACAACTGCAGAGCCTCCCAATAGGATGGTGACTACCGCGTATAATTAGATGACGTTGATGTCTCTGCAGCAAACTTTAAAGACACTTAACAGGCTGATACCGTACTCATGGCTTCAAATCTACTGGATTGCTATTGAAACCAGAGAAGTGTCGGTTTGCTTATGAAGAACTGCTATTTCTCGGCCACGTTGTCAGCAAAGAAGTTATGAAACTTGATCCACAGAAAAACTTCAGCCATCATTGGTTTTCCGCGGCCCAAGTACAAGAAAGCAGTACGCAGGTTTTTGGGATTGTGCGCATATTACAGAGAATTCCTCTCAAATTTCTCAAGATCGCTCAACCTCTGACACGTATACTGAAGCAGACGTTGAATATTCTTGAGGTACTTCACAAAAGCGACGCATTCGCCGAACTTTAACGCCGACTCAGTAACCACCGGTGCTCGCACATTTCGATAAAAACGCGCAGAGATCCGCACCGATGCAAGCAGCATTGGACTCGGCCAGGTGCTTGTCGAAAGAAAATGTGCGCTTGAAAACATTATTACCTACACTAGTTGCTCTCTCACCAAGGCTGAATCTAATTATTCGAAAACAGAGAAGGAGTGTCTTGCAATCGTCAGGGCAACTGCCGAATTCGGCCCCTACTTATACGGATGCCCTTTGAAGGTTGTCACCGATAATCACGAGCTCTGCTGGCATGAAAACCTGAAGGAACCAATAGGTCATCTAGCGTGTTGGAGCCTACAACTTCAAGAGTTGGTGGTTTAAAAGTCCGGGCGCAAGCACTCTGACGCCGATTTTCTCTCACGAGCTGCAATCGACGTTGTTCCGCAGGACGCAGGTGATGACGTTTCTTTCGGAGCGCTCAGTGGCAGTCGTTCAT
The DNA here is from genome assembly GCF_013339725.1 of Rhipicephalus microplus. Classification (NCBI taxonomy): domain Eukaryota; kingdom Metazoa; phylum Arthropoda; class Arachnida; order Ixodida; family Ixodidae; genus Rhipicephalus; species Rhipicephalus microplus. Next base: position 58,317 of record NW_023612285.1, read on the forward strand.
CCGAACAACAGTGAGGCGACACTGGTATTCATGACCTCGATCAGTACTTGAAAGGGCAGACAACATCTGTTCCAAAAGCGTACAACCGCGGACTATCCTCAATTCGCCTACACAACAACGTTCTGCTAAAAAGATTTTCCTAAAAATAGGGCCAATTTACTTCTTGTAGTTTCGCCGCAGCTTCGCGTAGAAATATTGCGTGCTCGTCATGACAAGTCAGCGTCAAGTCACCTGGGATTCAGCCACACGCGTGCAAGAATTCAAGGAATCTACTACTGGCTCAGACTGGCATTCGACACTGTGCAGTACGTGAAGACCTGTAGAGACTGCCAAAGATGCAAAACTCCCGTTGAAACCTGCTGGACAATTGAAGTCAATCGAACCACCGTCAAGGCTTTTCTAACAAATTGGAGTGGACCTGGTGGGCTCACTGCGTACGTCCACTGATGGTAACGAATGTATCTTCGTGGCAACAGATTAGTTGACTCGTTTCACCAAAACAAAAGCTCTACCAAAGGGCAGTGCCACTGAAATCGCAGTTTTTGGACAAGACATCGTCGCAACGCGGTGCACCCGAGGTGACTTGACACAAGCTATTCTCAGGATACTCACACAAGCAACCGAAAGACGACGGCATACCACTCTTCAGACGAATGGCCTTACTGAGCGGTTGAACAAAACTATCGCCGGCATGTTATCAATGTACGTAGACATCGAGCATAGATTGTGGGACGGCTTGTTGCCACACGTTACACTGGCCTACAACACCGCAATACAAGAAACAACCCAAATGACGTCATTAGCGCTACTTTACGGAAGAGAACCTACGACGACGCTCGACGCCATGCTTCCGAACGTGACTGACGACGAAAACTTGGACGGTCTCTCTCTACCTACAGCGGGCAGAAGAGGCTAGACAATGAGCTCTTCTACGCAATAAAACATGACAGCAAGTCGACGCCCGGTGCTACATCTCGCCGAAGCAACCAGCAATATAAACCTACTGACCGCGTAAATGTGTGGACGCCTGTTCAAAACGTGGACTCGGTGAATAACTATTGCGCTGCTACTTAAGACACTATAAGGTTGTGCAATGCTTAGGTCCTCTCGACTACAGAGTTGTGCCCGATAACCTTAGCCCATCCTAACGACGTCGCCTACGCACCGAAATGGTCCACGTCGTACATTTGGAACCTTATAATGCTCGCTAGTACTAACACACTAATCCACAACTTTTTAGTCTTTATGAATGAATGTGTTGTTGTACGCTATATTTTACTCAAATACATGTATTATTTGTTTGGTTCGAACATCCAGGTGGTAGTGCACCCTTATCATTTGTGCCAATCTTCTTTCTACGCGCCAAAGTAGGCGCCTGCTTTGAATACACGATGGTATTGCGCCTCATTCTGTTGTATTGATAACGGGTTCAAGTCGACTCACTGTGGGGTAGAATAAGTGTGCTTGAGTTAGCAGTAGCTAGCCGCGAGTATGCTTTTCAGGTGACATGCTGGCGCGGAGCTGCGTCCATCGGATGTTACCGCCGACCATCTAGGGCCTCAGTTCTGCAAAATAAAGTGGTTGCCCCCATGTTCTTTCGCCTTCCTGTGGTACCAGTCACAACACTACGTGACAATACGCAGCTTTCACTTCTTGAGGTCGTAGAGACAGTCTAAAACAGGGCTGTGAACTTCTTTGTGGTGAGGTATTGTATGACTTCCATGCTTCCCATCTAGCGACCTGTTAGGGCTCGCTTTACAAAAGGAAGCAGGAAAAAAAGATTGGAAGGAGATTGCCAGGTGATTATGGTGGAAGTGGAAGAACAGTGGAACTACAGTACAGTGGAAGTACCGTACAGTACAGTGTGCTTGGCAAGAATCGTCCCGCAGAGAGCAACGTGCGACTTTGCGTTGTCTTGGAGAAGGCTCTATTGTCGAGATGCTCTTAAGTCAGGGTGATGGCGGCGCAGTACATCACGTATACGCACAAGTTAGAGCAGGAAGATATTGAATTCTTCATTCGCCATCTGTCCTTGGGAAAAAAACTCATGGTGTATGACACCCATGGCATTTAAATAGGAAACTATCAACATCGTCTTTGTTTTGTTCCTCTGCCAAGTCATTTTTCTTGACGTCAGAAGGCTTGTAGACCACCATTTCACACTCTGCTTCTTTATTTGTGGATCGTATTTAAAGTACATATTTCGTATCACCAATGATGCTATCACAAATGATTCTTCTCTACGTCAGAGAGCAAATGAGCTCCCGCTGATGCCCGTTTTTCTTTCTCATCCTGTGTGATTTTTTGGCACACGTCTGGCAATCAGCTCTCCTAGCTTGCCAAGCTCTCACGCTCTAACACAAAGTTTGTGTCATGTTGTCCGCTAATGTCGAGAGCGTCTGATAGTAATCATATAGTAATTGTGAGGTCTTTGCTCTACAAACTTCCTGAACCGACCCATGTTGTTTTCATTCCGTGAGGTTGCAGGGCGCATCTGCCTTGTGTCGTTTTCCCCCAATGTTACTCCAGGACACGAATTTCTAGGGACACTCGAAAACTGCACCCAAAATATTGTGTCGTTACCGTATGGGCACAGAGGAGCTCGTATGTGATGGAGGGAGAAAATCGTTGTATACCCGTGTGCTCAGAATCAAGTGCACGTAAAAATCACCAGCTGGTCGAAATTTCCGGGATCCCTCACTACGGCGTCTCTCATAATCATAGGGTGATCTTGGGACCGTTAAACCTCACATATCGGATCGATCGAGCTCGTATGCCTTTGTGGTTGTCTTGCCGAGCTTCAACATAGAATTTTATGTTTACAATACAGTTTGAGAGCACCGTCCATCTCTCCAAATTCACTCGCACTAGAATACCACAGATGACCTAATGACAAAGTAATTTTTACATGTAGTGCTGACTAGTCGCATGCCATGGCAATAACATGAACAGATCATGTGAGCCTGAAAAGCATGGCACTACACATTTATAATATTTGTTTTGAAGAATCACTTCTGAGGAAGAAATAAATCATTCTTGAAACTTTACGGGCACAGGTTGTATATCTATCTTTCCCTGGCCTACGTCTCAGTGCTCTCATGATTGCTTTCTTAGCTTGCTGAAGACCAAAATTATTATGAAAGTTTAAGAAATTCTGAAGAATACGACTTCCTGCACTGTACATAAATATTCTGCAGATCCCCAGCCTTCATGCAAAGCCTCATGCAGTAGGTACGCAGTTATGCATGCTGAATTAAGTATTGGCTGTGAGCCGAGCGTCGCGAGATGAATCAACGTGATTTTGTAGCGCAGTAGCTCTGTACACACCTTGTTCTTACACGAACGTCGACTACACTCGCGCTTCACCTATGGTCTCTTGTTACGTCAGCACACGCATCAGAGCACAAATACATTATCGAGACGAATCGCACACCATGGTGCGAAGGTGTGATTGTCGGAGGCAACGTTCGACAGTGAATTCATCCGGGATCGAGCCATGCTTGAATATTGCTTGCTAAGTTACTGCATACAAACGAAATGCTAATTAGGCTGTTCTAAAAGCACTGCAAACAATGTAATCATAAATGGCATCTAACCCAAAAGGACGCCTTTATCATAGGAGCACATATTGCCACATGGCTGGTGACATTGAGGAAACACTGATAGCGTGTCCAAAATGAAACTGTTCGTATGGCCGAAACTATCGCACGGAAACAGTCTGAAACTGCATAAATGAATGCGTGGTGCACGCTGACATGGACGATTAGAGCGTCGACCTCAGATAAGTGATCTGCGGCGCGGAACGTCGGCATTTATACATGCGGGAGTGAACATTCCAAATTTTCCTTGTGCGCGCGTTTGTCGAGAATGAGCTGCGCTGTTCGCGCTTGCGTGCTCACGCCCTAAATAATCTGAATTCTTTTAGAAATTTATGGCATGGTAGCGTAAGCCATGATCTAAACATGCAATTGGTAGGAAGCCTAAAACACAGAAAATACCGCTATTGTCGTTGCGGAGGCGTGGCAGAGTCACAGTGACAGCTGGAAGAGCGGCTTTTGAAACGTTTTCTTGCACAATGTTGGGTCAGGTGGACTTGCATGGCAGCCACTAAATCATAAAATATTAACTTGCGTATATGAGGAAGTTTCACTTTGCCATTTTTCTTCATTTTTCCGGAACGCATGGCAGCCCGCTACACATTTTTAAGACATTGATGTGCATTTTGTCAACGCTGTGGCTGACGACCAGGCAAAATCCTGCCGGAGGGCTTTTGTATTGTGTTGGAGCCTTCAGCGGCAAGAGCTTTACGCAATTCGCATCGTAGTGACGCATCATTAATACTTTAATTTTTTAAACGCTTTACACGCGTTACGCAAACCTTACCCTGTTGACAAGCGCGCCCTCCGACGACTTTACCGAAGGGCGCCACGAAATCTCACCGCTGCAACCACTGTTACGAAAGACGGCGACGCCAACACGGTCCCGAAGGTGCCACTGCTTTCGGACTCGGCCGGGAAGGTCACCAGCCGTTTTGTAGCGTAGGTTTCTCAGCTCGCGACTGCTTCTGCGTAGAGCTGATAGACGAGCGGACAAGAAGACGGTGAGTTAACAGGTTTATGTACAGCATAGATACAGAGGCGTACAAGTTCTGGCACTGGGGCCGACAGTTTAGAGACACGAAGAGTCCGAGCTGCTCTTTCTTGACACATAAGTCTACTGCTCGCGATACGGCCGCAGGGCTTCTTTTATATGCACCGGGCAGATTCTTTGTGTAACCAAATGTCTAACCAGAAGTGCCGCTGGTCGGCAGGTCAGAATCCTCCGCGTCATTTCTCATCAAATACGGAGCCCGCTGCCCGTGGCTGCACCCAAAGGACGAGTGACGTCGCCACGCATTGCGTAAGGACTCGCCAGATAGGAAGGCACCGTCCACGTGATGACGCCGTTGAGTTGTTCGCGTCAGGCGGGCTCGCGTGCTGGCCTTGACAAAGAATTGCCTTGTTCAGAGGCATTGACTTTCGGTGTGGACTCAAAGCATAACACCCCTCACGAAGCCTGCATAGAGTAACTTCACAATAAGGTCCGAACCACCGGCGTGTGGTCAATGCTAAAGTACTAAGCTGCCACAACCGACGGCTTTGCGTCAATTCGCGAGCTGTCCTCGCCATTTGTTTTGTTTTCAATTTTTTGCGATAGTATTAACGGACATTGGTGGCGGGCTGGGGTGGTGGCAGTGGCGTTGAACAACTACGGGCCAGAATCGACCTTTGGTTGTGATCTCATAACAGTTTTTGCTGCAAAAGGGGGTGAGTATGATATTGCCACCATCTGAAAATGGAACTTGGAAGTACAATCACAAAGGAAGAAAGTACAATAAACATTGACACAGGCATAAAAGTGTATAAAAAGCCAAGTATACAAGTCCGTCATGTTCGTTTAAGGCACACGAAACGGCCTTGGAGACGCACGACATGGACGACTTCATGTCGCACACGGCGCAATGAGAGCTCGCAACACCGTCCAGGATAACCTCTTAGTTAAGGGCGCCGAGACGTCGAAGCCCCTTGTGCGCCCCGAAGTACCACCGAAGACGTTTTTTTGCCTGGTTCGCGTCAGCGTATCGCTGTCCACTCCCAAACATGGTCAGCCGGGATGGTATTCCACGAAATGTCGTTGAAGATTGTATCAGCGACTGTCGTTGGCTTCCTCATGCCTCATGCATTGGCAACTAACTTGCCGGGATTCTTTTGGTGCGCTGAAGGTTGACAGTCACATGAACGTTTTCCTCTTCGGTGACATTAGGTAACATTGCTTCGATCGTTGTTTACCGGGCTCCTTCATAGACCAACCGTACTCTGCGTCCCTTCTTGGATGATCATGTTGTACACATGTATGAATGGAAGGATTGCATCCCACGTCTTTTTCTCAGCCTCGATATACATAACCCGCATGTCGGCGATGGTCTTGTTAAAACCGCTCCATGAGGACGTTGGTCTGGTGGTGGCAGGCGGTGGTCTGGCGGTAGCTTATATACGGGTGTACGTCAGAGATTGTCCGAGTTGACTGCACTGTAAAGACGGTACTTCTGTCAGTAATGAAAATTTCTGGGGTGCCATAGCGCAGGACGATATTTTCAATGAACTTTGCTACCTCGGCGGCACTACTGGTGGCGCCCACGGACGCTTGGATGGCTGAATGATGTGGCATGTAACATTTCGCCGATTTGTTCTTTCATGTCCTCGCGTTGGTGCGTCGAAGCAAGGCGCATGCTCTGTTGGATTAGTTGGGCAAGTGATTTTGTTATAATAGGATGTCTAGGTACTGGAGTCATTACGATCCTTGATGGCGTTGAGAAGCAGTCCATGAACGGCAGGAGCAGGGCTTTGAGTTGGTATTTTTGTTTTTCTTTTTTGCAAGGCTCGCATTGATGTTGAAATCAAGCAGGGATCCTCGATTAGTCGAAGCAGGCGTGATAGCATATCAATGATGGTGAAAGTCTGCATGATTCTACACATAATTCATGTAGCCAAAAATCCTACCATTGTTGGTGCCTATAATCGTGGGTGAAGTGTGTCCGCATCACTCCCACTTTGTCATCTTTTTGCTGGCCTATGTTTCTTGCGACGCAGGTCTGGCGCCTGAGAAACCGGTGCTGGTCACCCTCAGTCGCACCTTCAAAGTCTGTGGATTGATGGTGCTGACGAGAATGATGGCGCTGGAGAGAGGCGAGATAGTTACCTGCTCCTGAAGACTTGGTGACTAATTGTCCTATGCGGTGAGATGGCATTGTCATCAGGCGGCGTTATTGTTTAAGAGCGTAGGTCAGTGACTGCGCCATGTAAATATAGGAAAAGCGCTGCTGCAGGGCAAGGCTCACAGCATCAGTCTGTCCAGGCATCGCATATTTTCCTGTTCCGACTACAATTTGTATTGTTTGGGTGGACTCTAGCTGCCCGGATATCAGCTTTTTTCCAAGCTGTCTGCCGTTTTCAGCGTGGCGGCGAACTGGCCACTGACGATGGAGTAATCTGCTCCTGTGTCGATGAGCGCAACGACGTTTTGATCATCGTTAAGAACGTGGGCGTCGCTAGTTCGTCGTCTTGCGTTGCAGTTGTGTCAGAACCTAGGATGTTGGATCACGGCTGCATCGGTTTCTTGGGCTTGTGGCATGTTCTTTAGGTTTCGTATCAGTGTCGTCGTCATCGGAGGATGACCTTGAGTGTTTTGAAAAACAATGCAATTATTGCAGTGAGATGACGACGGCTTATGCTTCAGATTCTGCAACACAACCATACGTGAATTTTTTCCTTATGTAAAAGGTAATTTCAAAAACTTTTTCGCTTTAGCCAAGCAGAATGTACGTGATTCTTGCTATGCAAATGTGAGCTCGTGCGTCAATCAGTGAGTGAATAATCTTTTATTGGCCAAACAAAACGTCATCGAATGTTCACCCGCCTAATCCACGATAGGACCGATGGATCTAGTCTGTCGACCATATGGCGAGCACGCTGAACGTCCAGGATTTCTTCTTTGAAGGCGGAATATTGCAAAGGCTTGTTCTACTCTTCCTTGGTGAACGTCGGGTCCATGACTCAAACTCCCACAGCACGTGAGACAAATTAGCAAATTTGCCACATGCCACGCAAGACGATACCTGGAAATTGCCGAATAGATGCTAAAGCAGTTACTTGGGGTATGGTTAAAAGTCTGGCTATTGCAATTGACGCATTTTTTGCACTGCAGACTACTTCAAAACACTGTATGTGGGCGACCGCATGATTTTTTAGAGCAAAGTGAGCTAACCTGCTAACTCAAGCAACCACTTTTCTAAATGGTGACCCAGCACGTTAGAGTCACTTAAAGCATAAATTGTCTCATCTCAGATGATTGACGATGTTTGCCAACTAAAGTAGCAGAGGCACTTGAAACTTGAAAGTACACCGTATTATGCAATAGCTTTGCCAGATAACCACACACATGGCAATGACAGCAGTATAAATGAAAAACCTCAATAAGGACATCGACGAGGAACATGTGCAGATAGTATCCTTTACTCAAACCACACATGCGTCGCAATTTTATTGTGCTGGCAGCACTAGCAGGCACTGAAAATGAAATTGTGAACCCATGAGTCAAGGGACTCAGACGCACATGCTGAATCAACAAATCATCAACCAAAGATATGAAGTAGTATACATATACACGCAGATTCCATTGAGTAATACATAGTGGTTATTGTGATGCTTCTAATTTGTTTGTTGCATATGCTAAAATTCACAGCGTTTAACTTGTATCATGTATTCGACGCTACGGAATGGCTGCAGCAATCGGGAGACCCCATTTTGTGTAAAACTGATTTCGAAGGTTTCAAAGCATCAGCATTCTCAATTTATACGCAAACCAGAAACGACTCAGCTTTTCCCATTTCTTATCTCATGTGTTGCTTCCTGATTCACATCAATTATTTTTGCAACACAGAAGACGAAAGCACAGTAGACGAACAAAGTTATTCGTTTAGTGGTAGCCCAGGTATGCGCTGGACACAAAGAGTTTTTCTGCGCCGTTGCTGCCCTTTCAAACATCAGATCTCCTGCAGTTCTCACTTCATGGCGTTTCAGCTACAAACGCCGAGGTAAGTTGGTTCTCTAGTTGAAACTGGATAAAATTTTTGGAACCTGACTGACAGAAGTTGAAGGGGGATGGATGCTAAACTGCACCCGATAATATTACTGCGTCGGGATGCATGATTATTCTTGAGTAAAATACCAATAAAAACTAATCCGAACAAAGTGTTTTAACTTACTTCTAAGTAGTTCAAACGACAGTGCTGGCGACAGAAATTTGGTCATGTGCCACGAGAAAGAACACTAACGATTTTAGTGGTTCACTATCAGTTTTTCTTTGTTACACACACAACAACGTACCGGAAACGATACGTTAAAGTAATTTGTTCTGCTTTACGTATCACGAAAACGGTTCGATTAATGCATCATTGTGATTGTGTCCTTTTTTCAATTACAATAGATATCACATACACTAACAAATACACACACACACACACAAACAGAAACCACCTGTCCTTCAACATAATGTTTTGTTTTTAGTTTAGGCAACATATTCACGGGACATTTTGTAAGCCGTGTATTTTGTAATGCTCGAATATGCTAGGTTAGCTCGCGCTCTATCTAGGAATGGGTAATGAAATATATTTTAATGCTATAGCGTTAAACAGCTCGCGTCACGGAAATTATGGTTTGGCGTCAGTGTCATGTTTGGTTGTGACCAAAAATGTAGAGTGATGCCAATAAAATATTTAATTTTTATATTGAGTTTGAAGCATGGTTTCAACCCTGCAGGCTGTTTGCACGGCACGCAGGTTTTTACTGTACATAGCCGTGTTATTGCTGAAAATTGCCAAAAAAAGACACTATATGGATGTTGTGGTAAAAGCGGCATCCTCAACTCAGATCATCATAATCATCATCATCATCATCATCATCATCATCATCATCAGCCTGAATACGTCTACTGCAGGACAAAGACTCTCCCATATTCGCCAGTTAACCGGTCTGTGCTTGCTGCTGCCAATTTATACCCGCAGACTTCTTAATCTCATCTGCAACTAACCTTCTATCTCCCCCTAACCCGCTTGCCTCCTCTGGGAATCCAGTAGTTACCTTACGACTAGCGGTTATCTGTCTACGCGCTACATGCCCTGCCCATGTCCATTTCTTCTTCTTGATTTCAGCTATGATATCCATTGAACCCCGTTTGTCCCTGATCCACTATGCTCTCTTCTTGTCTCTTAAGGTTACACCTATCATTTTTTCCATTGCTCGCTGCGTCGTAGACAATTTAAGTGAAACCCTCTTTGTAAGTCTCCAGGTTTCTGCTCCGTAGCTAAGTACCGGCAAGATACAGTAGTATATAACTTCCTCTTGACGGTAGTGGCACTACCTGTCTTAATTGAGAGG